>PVJX010025219.1:0-27192 GCA_004027295.1 Dolichotis patagonum | reverse complement strand
CCCTGCAGGACCATGGGGGGTGGTGACAGCAACGGCATCCTCTCGGTGCCCCTCACCACAAGCCCCAACAGGAGCTAACACCCAGGGCAAGGACCGGGGCTGAGCGGCCGCAGGAACCGTGAGCCCAGGCCAGCAGCAGGGGCCGAATGACGGTGGAGAAGCTCAAGTCCAGGAGCGCACGGACAGTTGAGCAAAACTAGGGAGACAGTGCATGATGGGACCGAGAAGTTCGGCAGGGGCAGAGATCTTGAAAAGGAGTGAAATACAGACATTGGGAGTGACAAGCTCAATAAATTGAACAAAAAATACATCAAAAGCCTCAGCAAGAGACTGGATCAAGCAGGAAAAAGACAACTGGATAGACAATCAGAAGAAAGAGAGAAATAGAAAAGAAATGGAGAGGAAGGCAGAAGAGAGAGGGAGAGAGAGAAGAGGAGAGGAAAGATAGAGGAGAGAACAGGACAGGACAGAAGAAGTCAGGAAGGCAGGAAGGCAGGAAGGCAGGAAGGAAGGAAGGAGGAAAGAAAGAAGGAAGATGGAAGGAAGGGAGGGAGAGAGGAAATGAAGAAACACTTTGGGGGACCATTACATGAATGAATATCGATATTTTTAAAGCCCATAGAGAATAAGAAAATGTCAAAGACCATATAGTTGCTGAAAACTGCCCTGATCTTGGGAAAGATCAGCACAGCCACATACAGAAGCCCTCAGGGTTTCTGACACACTGGAAAACACCCTCTCCATAGCATGTTATAGACAAACTGCCAAAAGTGAGAGAGAGAGAGAGCACGAGCAGGAACAGTGAGAGAAAAGTGCCCGGCCACACTTAAGGGTGCCCTTCATCAACCTGCAAGGTCCTGGGCAGCAGCCTTCTGGGACAGGCGAGATGGGATGACTGACTCCCAGTCCTGAAGGAAAGAGGGTGGATGCAGACTGAGAATCCCGTCCCCGCCAGGCTACGCTCCAGAGATGAAGGGGAAATAAGAACCTCTCAAGGCAAACAAAGACTGAAGGCGTCACCACCAGCACGGTGGCCTTACATAGATAGGTACTTAGGGGAGTCCAGGAGGACAACAATGGATCGAGACAGGAAGATTACAGGTCAGTACTGTGTGACCATAGGCAACAGAAGCTTTCTTTTAATTGCCAAGTTGAATGTAGCCGTATTATACAAAAGCATTGGTAATGAAAGGATGGTTTAGTTTTGAAAACCAATTTAATACACCACATTAATACCATAAGGGAGGAAATTATGTGCAGAAATCCATATAATGCTTGTCTACCATTTTTATGAAAGAAAACACCGCAGGAAGAAGTTTTCTAGACAGCGGACCAGAATGAAGCCAAGGAAGCCAGAGGATGGTCACTCAGGAGGGACACGGCGCCCACCCAGGTGGCTGCAGGCCCTCTCCCACGGCTCTAATGAGTGAGCCATTGGAAGACTTGGCATCGCTTCGAGTCTTGTATGACACTTCGCATGCCACAATTCTCCTGAAGGCAGAGCTGACGGCAGGTCAGTGGGGCTGTCCCGAGGAAGCCAGGCTCTCCGTCATGTCTCCAGGTGTCTGTCTGGCTGAGGTCCTGACACGCAGGGCAGTTGTGCCAGGGAAGGCAGGGGACACGTGAGCGGGCTGCTGCACCTTCCTGCCAAGTCCTCATCATTTCTGGGAGGGACCCACACTATTCCGTCCTGGCGCTGCTGGGCTCCCAAGGGCGCCCTCTTCTAGGTAAAGCATCTTCTCCCTGCTTGCCGTGGGCCACACATTCGGGCAGCAACCTCTAAATATTTATGCTGTGCATCCTTGAGGGGTAATTTTGAGGGGAAAATATGTGTTTGCAAATGAATTCTAAGAGAAGAATTCTGAATTGTGGAACACTGTGCAAATTGCATCTGCGTATCGGAAGATGCAGCTTTTGCAGATAACCATGGAGAAACCAACTTCCTGCAGCAAGGAGCGAGGCTGGGGAAATCCTGCCATTTCCGCCTTCCTGAAGGGAGTGACCGAGGGCGTGATGATACTTCGCCTCTTTTTGACTTCAGGCTCTGACGTGCATGACAAAAATAAATACGGTCCGTGGGCGCTCACAAAGATAGTAGAAACATTTCCTTTTT
Organism: Dolichotis patagonum; assembly: GCA_004027295.1. Taxonomy (NCBI): domain Eukaryota; kingdom Metazoa; phylum Chordata; class Mammalia; order Rodentia; family Caviidae; genus Dolichotis; species Dolichotis patagonum. The sequence goes on along the minus strand of PVJX010025219.1, from coordinate 25,079 downwards.
ATTTCATGTTGGTGTTATTTTACACAGATGCATTATGGCACAGATTGGAATGTTTGAAGGAAAAACTCAAAAGAATGTTTTGTTAATGTGATAGAACAGCAGATGGTATTTTTATCTATTTTTGCAAGTTCTGTAACATATTGTCTTCATAGTTCAAAAGCAATATTATGATCACACTAATTTAGGGGATCTGGACTTGCGGCATACTCCCTTCAGTGCTGGTCTGCTCGTTTGCCACGATTTCTCTGCATTATTCTGGGAAATGTGGTCCTGGCAGCCTCACTGAGCCGATGACAAGCAGCCTGGGGAGGCAGAGGGGATCATCACAAACAAGAAAACACAGGGTTCGATCTGCAGGAGCTCCCTGGGGTACGACTGCTGTGGCTTGAATGTGCTCCCCAAAAATCCCAGGGAGGGAAACTTAGTCCCAAAGTTGCATGTTAATGGCATTCGGAGGGGGTCTTGGCATGGGATTAAGGTTAGGTGAGGTCATGGCTGGGGCCTGAGGCAGGATGAGTGTGGGAGATGGAGCCACCTGGGCTGGCACTCACGTCCAGCCTCATCCGGGGCGTCGTCTGCCATCACAGGACTCGGCAACAAGGCCCGCACCCCATGAGGCACCCTTGACCGCTGGTGCTCCAGCCTCAAGGACTGCAAACAGCTTTTTCTTCTTTTATTTGGATTTCCTTGGTTTTTACCAAAAGTCCTTTTTTATCCCAAATTCCACCCATGTTGCCACCTCACATGTTGTTCCGTGTTCCCTGAGGCTTCTTACTGGCCCGTGTCTCAGACTTTCTTTGTGGATGACCTTGGCCTGGACTGCTTTGGGAAGGGCTGTCCAGGGTACCTGCCCCCTGTGGGGATTTTCCGAGCGGTTCGTGGAGTTGTGAGTTGAGGAGGAGGTCACAGAGGTCCCTGACATCACCCAAAGGACACATCTGTGAACGGGACTCGTCACCGTTGACGTCAGCTGTGACCTCCTGGCTGGGGAGGTGTTTGCCAGGGTGACTCCTATGAAACAGCTCTTCCTCCTCTGGCTGGGTCACTCGGAGTTGGTCACCAGTGTGGCATTTTGGGAGACAGGAATTGTACTCCACTCCCTGGGGGCCGTGGTAACTACCTAAACGATTTACAATTCTCTTGCACAAGACACTTGTTTGCAGCCCCGTGCACTTACTGTTAATTCTACCACCTGTTTATAGCAGCACAGGTTGGTGAGTCCAGGTTTTGTGCTCCAAGTTGTAACCCAGTGTCTCGATGCTCAAACCATTTCAGCTTCATTCACTAGGCGACTTTTACATCGATGCTGGGTCCTCCTCCGTATGGTCCCTGTGACCCACCTTAGCACGGCCTTTATTTTCAGACACCCCAAGATGCTCCAGCTTGATCTTGTGTGTTTTCTGACCCTACCATGGAATTATTTGCTTTTCCAAGGACCCCTGGCTCCTTTTGTTGGAAAATGGTTTTAGGAGCTAAGCTCTGAGTGCTCAAGATGCTGGGAGCTGAGGGGTCAAACTGCCGCAGCCCACACCACTGGGCGAGCACGGAAATGCACGGGGCACCCTGCTCCGCGCACGGCTCTGGGTCCCTAAATATCCCCACAGGTGGCCATTTGTATCCCTATGAAGCTTCACATGAGTTTATGCTAATGTCTCAAACCAAATGATCACATGAGTCACTCTTGGGTCTTCGCCTGAGCAGTGAGTAAACTGCCCCCCACCGTTTGCCACCCACTTAGTGATCTTCAGTTCCAGGAAACACACCCGATCTTCCAGGACTGTAACAACGCCAGCGATTAGCAGCTTCGTCAGATAGAGCACTGAGCTTACGGACTTACAGGTTTCAGCCCTCGCCCGGTACTTAGGGCTACACATTTCCCCCACAGTCCATGCATCTGAGTGTGTTCAGATGTTACCATAGTTTTTGTTACAGCCTGCATTCTATAAGTGGCGTCTTACAAGCTTCTGACTTTGCATACATAAAAGTTCGCTCTGTACGCCATGCAGACAGTCCTCTTCTAACACCTGAGCCTGTTCTGGCCACTAGGTCCTTAATGAATAGGTTACTAAATGAGGAGTCGCATGCAGTGTGTACGTTACAGTATTCGGAACAAAGGAAGGTCCAAGGAAACTCCAGCTTGGTGACTTTGCTCTTGCTTCCCTAACTCATGTGCGCTACTTTAATGCAAAACAGCGCACCAAAGCACAGCATTGTCGTGCACAACCAGAAAAAATTTCATACTGCATAAACAGGGGAACTGCACAAATGAAGACGCCGAGGGTCTCTAAACAGCATGCACAGCAGTGCACCCAAAATCATGGGCCACAGGTCCCAGTGGCAGGTCAAAAGTGCAAGCAGCATGCCTCGGCCTGCGACAAGTCCCAACAGCTGTTAAACGGGTCGGTCAGGAAACGCGGGCTTGGTGCGTCATTCGGCACCTTCCTCAGTGGATCCGCTGTTTCCGCCACAGTCGGTGCTTTATGCCCGCCCCTTGTGAATCAGCGTTCTAGGGCCACCATTAAAAGGTGCCATAAACTGAGCGGTTTGGGCAAAAGAACTTTATAACTTTAGAGGTTTCGGAGGCCAGCAGTGCAAAGCTCCAGGTGACAGCAGGGCTGACTTCCTGTGCGGACGATGAGCCGCCCAAGGAGTCTCACCCTCCAACAGAACCTCCTAGGTTTGGCCACTTGATCCCGTCCTCTCCTAAACCCCTGGTACAACTGATCCTTCTGTCTCTGGTCGTCTCCGCTGCTTCGGGGTGTCATCCCTTTTCCGACTGAATAAACCCCCTTCCGTGGATGCCGGCACCCTCGCGCGCGTGGAAGAGCGTCTTGGTTACCTTGATGTTTAGCAGTCGTGGATGAGGCCATCGCACACATTTGCACACAGGTGTCTGCGTGGACACGGTTTTTCAAATCAGCTGGGTGGACACACTGAGGCGGGACTGGGAATCCCGCGCTAACGCCGAGCTTCACTCCGTGCGGACCACCGAGGCGTCTTCCAAACGGGCTGTGTCCTTCCGCGTTCCACCTCGTCACCAGCCAGCAGCCCTGAGCACTGCCAGTTTCATTTGCATTTTCGCTGTCCTGACGGGGAGGCGGGGTGGCGGTCCCTTGCTTTTGCTGCAGTTTGCTTTTCCCTGATGGCGAAGTACCCCAGTGGTTTCCACAGCACCTGCTGCCTGTCTGCACATTTCTGTTGAGGTGTCTGTGCAGACATTGCAACACGGTTTTGTTAGCTAAATGGTTTTGGAATTGTTGAGTTTAAAGAGTTGTTAGTACATTTTTGAGTCAAGTGCTTTGGCAGATACAAGTTCTGCAAATATTTTCCAAGTACTGCCTGTTTCTGTCCTATGATGCGTGTGCACACACGTGCGTGTGTATCAAGGTGGAAAGAACTGACGTCTTAGCGAGAGTAAGGTCCCCAGCCCACGGGTGTGGAGTGCAGTTTGCTTTACTGAGATCTTTGGTACCTCTCAGGGGAGATTTGTAGTTTTCAAATACTGTGTGAATCCTGCTTGTACTTAATTAGATTTATATCACAGTATTTCCTCCTCCCTCCTCCCTCCCACCCTCTGTCTCCATCCCTCTTTTCTTTCCTTTCCTTTCCTCTTTCTTTCTTTCCTTCTTTCTTTCCTTATTTCTTTCCTTCCTTCCTTCCTTCCTTCTTTCCTTCCTTCCTTCCTTCCTCCCTCCTGCTGTATGTACCCGTATTCTAGGAACCGTAATAAAGTTTCATAACCTGAGTGGTTAAAATGACAGAAATTTGTGATTTCACATTCTGGAGGCCGGAAGTCCAAGCTCAAGGTGAGAGTAGGGCTGGCTTCTTCAGATGGCACTGCGAGGCGGAGCCAGGTCTTGTGTCCGGCTCCTCGGTGCTCTTCGGCTGGCCCCTGGCCTCTCCCACACCTCTGTCCTCAAGGGTGCTGGCTTACTGGGACACTTGTCAGAGTGGACCAAGGCTCGTCATCTGGAACAACTTGCCCTAACAAATGACATCTACCATCACCCTCTTTCTTTATTTTATTTTATTTTATTTTATTTAAAGAGAAAAAAAAGCAACCAAACAAAACAGGAAGAAGGTAGCAACAATACAGAATTCCAAAGAAGAAAGAAAAAAAAAGAATAACAACCAGAACAAAACAAAACAAAAAACAAAACAAAAACACTAAGAAATAGCCACTTGATAAGTTACATACTATCATCATTGGAAATAGTTGTTCAAGTTACAAAATTGAAGCACACAAAGTAGACATTCAAACAGTGAGACTGTTAACAGTTCTGTTCAACAATCTAACAAAAACAGTAATATGGTCATCTATCTTCCACAATTAAACATACATGCGGTTATATCCTTTAGAGCACTTTCTTTTCCTCTCTTTTTTACAGTAGCAATTACACATTTTAGGTTTTATTACTCCTACAGTTCTTATTACTTTTTACACTAGAGACACAAAGTGATATTTATAAATATGATCCTTATTTATTTCACTAATGAGGACAGTCTCAAGTTGTCTCCATTTCCCTATGAAGGCCTCAAGATCATCATTTTTTATAGCTGAGTAATATTCCATTGTGTAAAAATACCACACCTTTTTCATCCATTCTGTGGTTGATGGGCATCTTGGTTGTTTCCAGGATTTAGCTATTACAAATTGTGCTTCTGTGAACATGGGTGCATATACATCACTGTGATAGGAACTTTTCCGTTTTTCTGAGAAAATACCCAGGAGGGCAATAGCTGGGTTGAATGGAGCTTCCAATCCTAGTCTTCTGAGAAGTCTCCATATTGATTTCCATAGTGGTTGCACCAGTCTACACTCCCACCAACAGTGGAGCAGTGTTCCTTTTTCCCCGAAGCCTCACCAACATTTGTTGTCAGTTGATTTCTTGATGGCAGCTATTCTTTCCCATGTGAGATGGTATCTCAATGTGGTTTTAATTTGCATTTCTCGAATGACCAGTGATGGTGAATATTTCTTCATGTATTTGTTTGCCGTTTGTATATCTTCACATGAGAACTGTGTATTCGTCTCAGATGCCCACTTTTGGAGAGGGTCTTTGAATTTGGGGGGCCTGATGTTTTTTAATTCTTTATATGTTCTTGATATAAGAGGGGTTGCTGGTTAAGATTCTTTCCCATTCTGTGAGTTTTCTACTCACTCTGATGGTGATTTCTTTTGAAGTGCAGAAACTTTTCAGTAATATGAGATCCCAGTTATTGATTCTCTGAAGTGTTTCCCGTGCAGTTTGCATTTTGTTCATGAATTCTCTGCCTACACCTATGTCTCCAAGATTTCTACCTACCTTATCTTCTAAGAGATTTAGTGTTTCTGTTTTAATGTTTAGGTCTTTGATCCATTTAGACTTTAGTTTTTTGCATGGAGATAGACATGGATCTAGTTTCAGTCTTCTGCATGTGCAGAGCCAATTTTTCCAGCACCATTTATTAAAGAGGCTGTCCTTCCTCCAGTGAACATGTTTAGCCCCTTTGTCAAATATAAGGTGGCTGAGTGTCTTTGTACTTATACTTGTATCTTCTAATCTGTTCCATTGATACTCAGGTCTACTTCTTTGCCAGTACCATGCTGTTTTATCACTGTGGCTTTGTAGTACAGCTTCAAGTCAAGAATTGAGATACCTCCTGGCTTGCCTTTATTGCCCAGAATTGCCTTTGCTATTCTGGGTTTCTTCTGTTTCCAAATGAATTTTAGGAGTGTCTTCTCTAGATCTGTGAGGTATGTCAATGGTATTTTGATTGGCATTGCGTTAAATCTGTATAACATTTCGAGGAGTATGGCCATTTTCACAATGTTGGTTCTTCCTAGCCAAGAGCATGGAACATCTTTCCATTTTCTAATATCCTCTTCAATCTCCTTTTTTAGAGTGGTATAATTTTCAGTATATAGGTCTTTTACATTTTTAGTTAAGGTGATTCTAAGTATTTCATTTTTTTAGATGTTATTGTGAAGGGCGATATTTCCATAATTTCTCTCGGTGAGGTTCTTGTTTGTGTACAGGAATGCTATTGATTTTTGAGCATTGACTTTGTATCCAGCTACACTGCTGAATTCGTTTATTATGTCTAGTAGTCTTTTAATGGAGTTTTTTGGGTCTTCTGTATAAAGTATCATGTCATCTGCAAATAGTGATAATTTAACTTCTTCCTTTCCTATCTTTATTTCTTTTATTTCCCTCTCTTGTCTGATTGCTCTGGCTAGTGTTTCCAGAACTTTATTGAAAAGGAGTGGTAATAGTGCACATCCTTGTCTTGTTCCTGATTTTAAAGTGAAAGCTTTCAGTTTTTGTCCATTTAGTATAATATTGGCTGTTGGTTTGTCATAGATGGCCTTTATAAGGTTGAGGTAGACACCATGTATTCCGAGTTTCTGAAGGGTTTTTATCATGAACATGTGTTGGACCTTATCAAAAGCTTTTTCTGCTTTTTATCAAAAGCTTTTTCTGCTTTTTCGATTGAGATGACCATGTGTTTGTTGTTTTTGGCTCTGTTGATGTGGTGTATTACATTTATTGATTTGCATATGTTAAACCATCTCTGCATTCCTGGAATGAACCCCACTTGGTCATGATGTATAATCTTCTTGATGATTTGCTGCATTCTATTTGCTAGTATTTTATTGAGAATCTTTGTGTCTATATTCATTAGTGAGATTGGCCTATAGTTCTCCTTTTTGGTTGGGTCTTTCTCTGGTTTTGGTATCAGAGTAATACTTGCCTCTAGAAATGAATTAAGGAGGATTGCTTTCTTTTCAATCTCATTGAAGAGTTTAAGGAGTATTGGCATCAAATCTTCTCTAAATTTCTTATAGAATTCAGTTGTGAATCCATCAGGACCTGGGCTTTTCTTTGTTGGTAAGTTTTTTATTACGTTTTCAATTTCAATAGCTGATATTGGGTTATTCAAAATTGCTATATCTTCTTGGTTGAGTTTTGTAGTTCATATGTTTCTAGAAATCTGTCCATTTCCTCTGTGTTTTCCTCTCTATGTGAGTAGAGATTTTCAAAGTAGGTGTTCATGATCTTTAGAATTTCCATGGGATCTGTAGTAATTTCCTTCTTTTTGGTCCTTATTGCATGAATTTGGGTTTTTTCTTTCTTTTTCTTTATAAGGTTAGCTAGAGGTTCCTGTTGCATGGAATACTGTTTTTCATCCTTTGACTTTTAATCTATGAGTTTCTTTTTGAGTCAGTTGCATTTCTTGTATACAGCATATTGTGGGATCCTGTTTCATGATCCATTCTGTCAACCTGTTTCTTTTGATATGTGAATTAAGCCCATTTACATTTATGGATATCACTGATACATACTGCCTTGACTTTGCCATGTTGTGTTACTGTTATTAGTTTCCTGCTTTTCTCCCTTGTTTACTTTCTTGTCCAGCCTGGTGATTTCTTTCTGTTGTTCTGGAGATTGTGGTCATTTTTATCTCTACCTAGGATGTCCTTCAGCACTCTTTCTAAGGTTGGTTTGGTGGATAGGAATCTCTTTAGTTGTTCTGTGTCACAGAAGTATCTTGTTTCTCCATTAAATTTGAAAGACAGTTTTGCTGGGTATGTTAGTCTGGGTTGAAAGTTGTTTTCTTTTAGGGCTTGAAATACTTCACTCCAAGCTTGTCTTAACCTGACAGTTTGTGCTGAAAAGTCTGCTGTGATTCTAATAGGCTTTCCTTGATAGATGAGTTGTGTCTTTTCTCTAACAGCTTTTAGTATTCTGTTTTTATGCTGTATGTCTGTGATCTTAATTATTACATGTCTGGGTGTAGGTTTATGTTGGTTATGACTGTGTGGCATTCTATATGCCTCACTTATTTGTATATCCAATTTTTCCCCCATGTTTGGAAATTTTCTGTCCTTATTTCTGTGAACAGCTTAGCTATATCCTTTGCATTGTCTCCTGCCTCCTCACTAATGCCTGTTACTCTAACATTGTTTCTCCTGGCATCATCTTGTAGCTGTTGGATTGTCATTTCATGCTGCTTTGTTGTTTTTATAAGTTCTACCCTTTCAAGATCGCTATCTGCGATCCTGTCCTCAAGGTCTGAAATTCTATCTTCAGCTTCATTTAAATGGCTTTAAGATTTTAATGCAATTTTTTGTTTCTTGCATATCTCTTTCAATTTGTTTCATAGATTCTGCTTGTTTTCTGCATTGTTCATTCAAAGTTTCAATCAATTTCCCATGCTCCTGTAGTTTCTTATCTATTTCTTCTCTAGCTATGTTGAGCAGCTCATTTACTAAGGTTGTTAATTTTGTCTTTACATAAGACATTATTTCTAATTTGAGTTCCTCTATAGCCTCATGGATTTGTTTCTTTACTTCATTTGCTATCTTTTCAGAGATTTCTGGTGTATGAATTTTAGGGTCCTTTATTTCATTATCACCTGCACTTGCCCCTGATGGACTAGATGTTTGGGGTTGCATTTTGCCTTTTCATTTAGTCATTTTCACCTTTTGGGTGAATTTCTGGTCTTTCTATTCCAACAGTCACAACTTTCTGCAGTGTGTGTTTCAGGGTTCTACTGTGTGGTTGATGATTGTCAAATTGCTGGGTACCACTATGAAGAGGAGATCCAGTCTCCTGAATTCCTCCTACTGTGACTGTTGGATGAGTCCTATATTCTTTCTGGGCTAACTCGCCCAGAAGTACTGATGTAGGGCAACTCTTAGTTCCTGCTGTTGTTATATCTTCATGTTGTGGCAGGTCACCAGGTCTCACTGGCTATAGTGTTTGTGTCAGCTGAGGCCCTACTGTGTGGCTGGGGGTCTCATAAGTTCTTTCAATTTCCTCTAAGTTGGGGTGGGGCGATATTGATGCACTCCTCAACCTGTCTGATGTTCTCTGTGTGGGGGAAGGGGTTACCTACTCTCTTGCCAGGTTAGCCAAGGTCTTACACTTGGAGGGAGTTTCACTTCTGTCCCTATTTACCCACTGTAGACCTCTATTTTTGGGGGGCAAACTCACCACACTGACTGAAGCCTGATGAGGTCTTCTGTTTGGGTGATGGGTTCCTGAGCCTCTCATCAAGCCAGCACGGTAGTCCACTGTAGTCCAAGGTTCCTGGTGGAAGGGCGGGTCCAGCAGATGTGTTCCCAGGCAGCTCAGGCCTGTGGCAGGCTTCCTAGATGTTCCTGGCGGAGGGGGAGGCCCAGAAGCGGTAGTCCCAGGCACCTCAGGCCCTTTGCCACTGGTCCCTGCAATGTTCCCTGTGGGCGAAGGGCAGGCCTAGCACTCCTGAGCAGCCCTGGCTCTCAGCAGGTCCCCGCAATGTTTCCAGTCCCGAACAGCAGTCACCCTCTTTCTAAATAAGGTCACACCCTGAGGCGTGGGGCTTAGAACTTCAATACAGCCTCTGGGATTGTCGGTTTTGGGAGTGACAATGGCATTATTTGTCTCTTCTTAACGTGGGCTTCTATTTCCTTGGCCTGGAACTAACTAGGACTTCTATAGTGCTGAGTGGGTGGTTTAAACAGGTGGTTTTGCCTTCGCTCCTGATCCCAGGGCTGATGTGTCCACTATCACTCTCTTCGCTGTGGTATCGGCTGTTGGATCTTTTTAAATATGTTCTACTGAGTTGAAGGATTCTACCCCCCACTCTTAGCTGAAAGTTGTGGCACATGCCTGGGAAACTGAGGCAGGAGAATCACAAGTTCGAGTTCAGCTTGGGCAATGTAGTAACTGCAGAGACCTTGTTTCAAAATTTAAAAATGAAGGGCTGGGAATTTAGCTCAGTGGCACAAGTGCCTGCCTGGCATGTGCAAGGTGGCAAGCTCAATTCCTGGTACAAAAAAAAGAAGAAGAAGAAAGAAAAAATGAAAAGGACTGGGTTAGATGACCTTGGGTTCAGTCCTCAGTGCTTGAAAAGAAAATTGTCTTCCTGTTTCTCCCTGTGTGAGTTTTGGCAGTTTATGTCTCTGAAAAACATTGGCTGGTTTCCCTAAGGTATCAGATTTTAGGAATAGAGCGGCACATAGCTTCCCTTTCAGTGGCCACACATAAAAAAAAGGTGAGCTGGCCATTTCTGCATGCTCCTGGTTATCCTGGCTAAAAGTTTATCAAAGGTTTCACAGGCTGAGGATGTAGCTCAGTGGCACAGCACTTGCCTGACAAGCATGAGGTTATGAGTTCAATTCCTAGTACAAAAAAAAAAAAAGATAAAGAAAAAAGAAAGGCTCAAAGATTTTGTCAGTTCTCTCTATTGTTTTCCTCTTTGCAATATTATTGATTGTGCTCTCATTTTATTATTTTTCTTCTGCTTGCTCTAAAATTAAATTGACCTTCTTTCTCTAGTTTCTAAACTGAAAACCTAGATTACTGATTTTAGATCGTTCCCTCTTTCTAATACATACACTTAGTAACACAAACTCCTCTCAAAGCTCTGCTTTTGTTGAATTTACTAATTTTTGTGAATCATATTTTTATTTAGATCAAATTTTTTATTTATTTTGAGATTTCTTCTTTGACTTGTCTTACATAAATTTTGGGGTGTGTAATTTCCAAGCACTTAGATGTTGTCCAGCGACCCTTCTGTGGCTGGTTTCCAATTTAATTCCACTGAAGTGTGGAAGCATACTCTCACGGGAGTTGTTCTTCTCGTATTTCAAGGTCAGTTTTAAGGCCGTGAATGTGGCCCTGACGGTAAGTGTTCCACATGGATGTGGAAGGGTGTGCACTCCGCTGCGACTGGACGGTGTGATCTATAAATGTCAACCAGATAGAACTGATCCGTAATGCTGTCCGGGTCACGTGCATCTGACCCCTGCTTGGTCCCATAGTTTCTGAAAAAGCGATATTGGGTTGGAATCTCCAGTTAAAATAATCGGCATGTCTGCCTCTCCCGTCGGTACTGCCAGTCCTGCTGCACATCTGGAGTGAGCTGGGCCGGGTCACACCCCCGGCCCCCATTCTGTACAATAAATAAAGCAGTCCACACCGGTGCTTCCTTACGGCAATAGGAGCCGAACTGATACAGCCCCTCGGCCTCCCTTTGTTAATGGCAGGGCATGGATCTCTCCACACCTAAACCTGCCTGAGTCCGTCTCAGAGGCTCAGGAGGCCTTTCACCCCCCCTGGCAATCTCTGCCCAGAAATCGTTTTTAGGCTCTTCATAATAGCCGACTCCTGATGTGGCCAGTGGTGCCCATCACGTCTGCACTGTCACACATCTGCACGCACTCTTCCTCGTTCTGCTCTGCCTTCTCTACTCTCTAGCTTAGCATTCTATGCAAATCCATTTTTACCTGTTCTCTTAGCACACCAATTATACTTTTAAAAAAATAGATTTTCCCCCAGAGTTAGAAGTACATACTTTAATTATTCTAAATTCAGCTTCATCGGAGCACACTGCTTTGCATGCCGTGTAGATACTTGTAACAGGATAATCCCAATTGTGCCTACCCCTCTTTTGTTCTTCTAAAATTCACTCATTTATCCACATGTGTACATACCAACACATCAGTACTGTTCTTTCTTTTTACAGTTAATCTTCTAGGTCAATTGTATATGAGAAAAATAAAAGATTCTACTCTATCCTCACTTGGACTTTTCTCTTTCTAGGGATCATGTTCCTGGATATTTCTTCTTATTGCTTTCTGAGGAACTTTTAACATTCCTTGCAGTAAAGGTATGTCTTCTGGTCATAAGTTCCTTAATTATTTCCTAGGAAATAATTTTCTCCTCACTTTTGAAGGGTAATTTTCTGTATGTAGAAGTCTAGGTTGGAGTTTTGTTGTTTTCCATTAGCACAGGGAATATTTTACTTGGCTTTCTGGTGAGAGAAGTCTGCTATAAGTATTCCTTTTCCTCCTTTATAGGTGAAGTGATTTCTTTTCTGCGGTTGCTTTTGGTATTTTCACTACATCTTTGGCTTTTGGTAGTTTAACTACGACATGCATTGGTGTAGATTTTTGGAGATGCGTGGGCCTGTGGCTTGAAATCACACGTTGATTTTTGACACATTTGAGCCATTTTTATTCCTTCCAGGTCGGCTTCTTCTGGTGTACAGTAATGCACATGATATATGAGTGGAAGTAACGTGAATATTTAAACTGTAGGAAGGGTATTACGGTTAGAAGTGCATCGCCAAAATCCCCCTCAAACTCTCCCCTTGCCCGGACACACCTCCCCTACCGTTCTTGCTGTTTTCTAAAGCAGTTTTGCGAGTCCTCTTTTCTGAGTGTTTCTGTGAGATGTGATCAAAAATACAGTAAATGCAACTGGCTGCTGCTGTGGAGTGACAAGGCAGCTCCTAAAAACACCACGCTGCGTCCACATCCACCTGGTTCCCTGACTCCGGCACCCTGTGACTTCCGGCTCCTCCCTGCGGTGAAATGACCACTACAGAGAAGCGTTTTCAATCTATTCAGGGCACTGAGGCAGCCAGGATGGTGCAGCTGAAAACTCTCAGGGAAGAGGACTCCGGAGCTGCTGCAGGAAGTGGCCGGGACATGGGACGAGTGTGTGTCAACCTAGGGGAAGGATTCCCAAGGGGGTTCACAGCGGTGACTTTTACTGTAGTAATTCTCTCAGTTAAACATTCGCCCCGTTTTTAAGCCACACACTGTATTTTAAGTCTTTTGACTCTTTTCAGGTCTTTGTTATACTGCAGTCTAGATCTGTGTTACGCACTGCCTGTCTCTTTAGACTGTAATTCTTTCCTGTCTGTTAAAGTCCCTCAACACATCTGTCAGAAACTGAATTTGAAGCATCAAGTGGCAAGAGAGGTGGTGCTGGGTTTTCAGCAAACCTGTGGGAAGGGGCGCTGTCTGGTGCCTGCAGCAGCTCCAAGCGCAGAGGCCCCGGCCCCCAGAGCCCTCCATCCTCCAGGCTGTCGCAGTGCTTCTCCTAGAGCCTTGCTGAAGCGGAGCTCCCGTGGCCACCCAGCCGCAGACGATTTGAGGAAGGCGCTGGTGCGGTGGTGCCACACAGAGCAAGGACGCGTGCCCGGACCTGTGAGCAAACGGGTCTGTGCCCGGGCTATGATTTTCCCACGTGATCCTCGGATTTTTTCCTCCAGTGAGTGACAGAGAAATGTTAGTAGCAAGCTTTGGACTGGCCCCCTATGCTGGGCTGGACTGATTTCCAGCTTTTTTCTTGGTGTAAGGATTAGAGCAACAAATTCCAAGCTCTTTGCATTTCAGGGGTGAAACTAGAAATCCTGGGAATATTTTTGGAGGTTTAAAAAAAAAAAACCCAGGCCTTCTGTTGGGGGCAAGGAAAATCAATTGTTTGGGAGTCGTTCTGCTGAGGATGGTGGAAAGTCGCCTTCATGTTTTGGAGCATTTTGGTCTTAGAGAAACAGGCCACTGTGCCCCGAGCCCTCCCAGCCTCAGCCCAGAGGCCCCAGCCCGCGGTGCTGACCTTGTTTCCCTACAAGGTTCCTACGGGAAGCACTGTGTGCTGCAGGGCCCAAAATTGCATTGCCCTTCAGAATGACTGCAGGGAGCTCTTGAGAGAAATGCCCTCTAAATGGGTCATTCTGCTGCGCTGTTGTACACATGTGCACGGCTCCCAGGCAGGTGCTTTGCACCCTTCAGGGGCTCCTGGTTTGGAGTCCTCAGCTGCTGCCACCCTTCCCAGAGTGTGCAGTTCACCAAGGGGGACCCCAACCCTAGCAGCATCACTGCAGTCAGGTTACGGTAGAAAAAACCTCCATGTGGGCCAAAGAGGTCACAAAGACACAGGTGACCTGGACAGAGCTGGGAGTGAAGAAGGCTTCCCAGAGGGAACTGTTTTGGATTTGAGTCCCAGAGGAGAAGTGAGGCTCAGCTGACAGGGAAACGAGTGGAGAGGGCGCTCCCCCCCGCCACACCTCGTGCTTCCCTCTCCTTGGTAATCGCTCATCCACCTGCAGGTCAGCTGGTTTTGGTTTCCACCCAGGAGAGAGAACGTGGGTGTGTGTTGTTCTGAGGCATGGATACTGGGTGAGCTTTGGAAGGTGGCCCGGTGCCAGAGTGCCAGGCACAGGGTGCTGATCACAGGGCTTCCAGTGAGACCAGAGAGAAGGTCGGCACTGCAGTGGTGTGGGTGCTGGCACGGGGCACCTGGCAGGGGAGAACTTGGAGCACACAGCCGGAGTGGATGAGGCACTGGCAAGGCAGGCCCAGTGCCCACCACAAAGAGCAGGCATCTGGAGGACAGAGGAGCCCTGGTCAGAGCAGGACGGCTTCCCCAGGAAAGGGTGCTCTTGCTGCCCACAGACTCCCGCTGCATGGGGCGTGCCCGGGTCCTCTCCATACCCTGTGCCCATCCCGAGTGCAGCACCCCTTTCCTATCTTTGCTGCAAAGCACGGGCTTTGCCCTCTCGGTGCAAATGCTTTTCCCAGGGCGACTGCTGATTCCTCCCGTGTCTGCTGCACCTTCCTGGTGCGAGCAATCACACGGAGGGGAGCGTCCCTCTGTCCTGGGAAGACTCCTGGGGCCCTGCATGGACGAAGTCTCCTCGTCCCTGAAACTGCCCCGACATCCGTGAGGGGAGTGGCCAGCACGCAGGTACAAGGGTGGATCAGTAACTGCCCGGTGCATGGAAAGGAGGACAGTTTATTAAAGTAACAGGCACACTGCCATCGCCCCCCTCAGGTCCCCCCCTCGCTTTGGGCACATCGTCCTCGCCGCTTGCTGAAGTCCTCCTTCCTGAGTGTCCTGGAGTATGATCAGAAGTGTGCTAAACGCTGCTTCCCGCTATCATTCAATGAAAAGGTCACTCAGAAAAAGATGTTGTGCCGCCATCCATCTCACTCATGAGATGCAGTACTGTGAGACTTCTGGATCTTCCGCAAAGTCAAGATGACCATAAAAAAGGGAAAAGTTTTTATTCAGTTCAGGACATGGAGGCAACTAAAACAGCGCAACTAAAGACCCTCAAGAAAGAGGGCTCCAGAGCTGCTGCAGGAGGTGGTAAGAAGGGTGGGATGAGTGTGTTTGAAGCAAGGGGGAGGATTTTGAGGTGTATTCATGGCAGTGTGTCTTTGCTTTAATAATTATTTTTAAACTGACACATTCACATATTTTTCAATCATGTCTTGTATTTGAATGCGTGCGCAATTTGTTTCTGAACATGGGATGTCTTGTATTTCTGCTACAGACAGCCATTAAGTTGTGTTCATATTGCAATAATTAAGCAATTGTGCATGTGTTTTGTGTGGTTTTCTGAATCACCTGTATTTTACACTAAAAGGTTTTAAAAACAACTAACTTTTAAAGTTGCCTTTCCCTGCAAAAGTAAATTTGTTTTCCTTGTACAATGCCAAGTCCTTAAGGAAAAAGAAGAGATAGAAGCCAGGATGTGGCTTGGGGGAATGGATGTAAAGCAAAAATAATTAGTACTATTTATGTAAGGCCATGTCAAGAGAATTTCTGCTATGGTTGGTACATTCTGTCAACTTGAGAAGTTTACAAGTTTTAATGGAGAGACCCAGCAGGGAACCAAGGTTCTTACTTTGTAAACATCCTCAGCCTGTGCGAAGGAGGACAAGGACATTTTATGGGTGCAATATCCACTCTGGGTGGGGGTGGCCTGCATAAACTATAAGGGAGGAAAAGAGGCTTGTGCTTACCCCTTTTTGCTCTGGCTGCTGCTTTGAACCACTGCCCCTGTGCCATGCCACCCTGCTTGGAGCCAGATGATCATGGATGGAAACCTCCACTAACTGTGAGCCAAATAATTCCTTCATTTTGGGTGTCAGGTGTTTTGTCCCAGCAGTGAGAGAAATGTAACCAAGATAATTTTCTACCAAATCAATTTTTCAAGATTGAGAGTTAAGAGGCATGAATGGTTAATGAGAAATGCAGTCAAAGTAGTTAAATTACCCAGAAAGGATATTCATGGGATTTAGGGAATGTTTTAAGATTTGTAACAATATAAGGTCCTGCATTTCAGTTATCAGATCATATGACATTTTGAAAGCCAGACTATATATTCTAGACATCTGAGTCTTCTACCAATAGAATACCCAATAGACTTGCAAAGCTCTGACTGGTGAGATACAAATTGGGCCTCATAGAGATTAGCCAAGATGGGAGATTGAATTAGCTTTGTGTATTCTTAGGCCTGGCAGACACTCACTTGATTTTCAGTATTCCCAGTCTTAGCAATCAATATTTTCATCTTATATGTCTCACTTGAAGTATTTATATGAAAAGATACAATAACATTTTATAGGAAGGGTTCACAGTCACAGTCGAATCCATTGTGAGTTAGCTGGTCACAAAGTCTACTCATGGCTATCGTCAGAGGCTTTATGTGACCCATGTGCCCTTGGACAGGTTGGGCAGCAGGACCCCAAGTGGGCCTCAGCCACAAGCCATCCAATTTGCTCCACTGTCTCCTTGGATTCAACAACAGCTCCAATAGCCCAAGTGCATACGGTTGAATTGAATCAACAAGGTTACTCAAAGCCTGAAATCTCAGTGATAGAGGAATATTATTTGCAGAGTAATCTTATTCTTTATTTTCAGTTAGGGACTTTTTTTGTTGTGTGATTTTTTGGTTTGTTCCATGGTAAATTAAAATGCTCTATTAAAATAAATACAATCTCTTAAGATCCCTCTCAGATCACAAACACAGCACTGCACAATGACCCTGTCTCTCGCTGGCTGCAGAGGAGAGCTCTGTCTGAGGACAGTCTCACTGCACTGAACTACAGAGCGCAGCAAGGCACCTAAGCTCCAGCCCTCCGGAGAGAAAGAAACCAGCAGCCGCCCAGACCGGCCCCGCCCAGCCCAGCAATCTGTGACTTCCAAGTTCCTCATGCTATTCCCTTTCTGCCCCCGCAGAATCTCTTTATGCTTGATATGTCAACTTCACTAGAGGAAGAACCAGTTCTCTGAATAGTATGCCCTGGGTGTGTCTTTGGATGACTGACAGGCAGGCCAGCAAAACAGTGGGTAGACCCGCCCCGGATGTAGGTGACGCCAGCCAATAGGCTTGTAGTTTGGACGTACTAAAGAAAGAAAGAAGGGGAAGTATTTCCCTTTTCCTCAGAGGAGCTCCAGGTTCTTTGCCATCATGTTTGAACGTTGGTCTCCAGTTCCCTCAGGTTTCCAGGTGCAGACTCTCCAGCTTTCACATCAGTGACTCTGCAGTGAGCTTCCCGACTGCTGCTGGGTCCTTCTGCTGGTTCCTCCTCCTAGGCAGCACTAAGCCGGCCATTTTGGATTCTGCCCTCTCCCATATGGCTGAGGGCCACTGGAACTCTTCTGATTCTGATCCCGTAAGCTTACCTGATAAATCCCTTGTATCATCATACATACATTTCATGTTGAATCTGTTCCTCTAGAGAGCCCTAACCAGTACAACACGTTTTCACAGACCAAGCACCTACTCAAATCCGGTGAGAGAACTTGGCAGTTAACTGGAATTCCACAATGGGATATGTTGGTTTGCAGGATAATGTCATGGGAAGCAACCAGGCCAAAGATGCATGACCACGAACTGGGAGCACTGTAGATGCAAACTGAGAGGGGAAGCAAGACTGAGGTCCTCCCACCATACGCTCGGTGGAGCTGCTGTGCACACTGAATCTGTGAGTGTCACATCAAACAGGATTTGTTGACCTTTACAGGCAGTGTGCTGCCTGTTACTAGGAAACTGCAAGCCCAGTCAGCTTGCTCCATTCAGCATTCTGCACTCACCCTGCTGCCTGGAGCAGTGTAAGTGTTCAGATTTTGTTGAAGAAATGGGTGAGTAGATGGACAGGTAAATCATTAGTACCATGCTGGATGATTGCTAGCTATATGTAATCAATATTTTGATTTATGGGTGCATGAAGTAGTACAGTTACTGTGACAATCAGTGTGGAGAGTCCTCCAAAAGCTAAAAATAGAAACTGCATTCAATCTAGCTGTTCCCCTGCTAGGTATCTTTCCCAGGGAGTTAAAGTCATTAGATTACAGTGACCCATGAACACCTATGTTTATAGCAGCACAACTCATAGTAGCTCGATTTTGGAAGCAATCTATGTGTCTTCCAATAGATCAATGATAAAGAAAATGTGGTATTTACATACTGTGGAGTACTACTCTGCCACCAAGAAAAATATAATTGAGTCCTTTGTAGGAAAATGGATGCACCTTAAAACCATAATATTAAGTGAAATAAATGAGACACACAAACTTAAACATCACATGGTTTCTCTTCTATGAGAAACCCGTATGAGGCCAGGGATCTAGCTCAGTGGCACAGTACCTGCCTGGCAAGTGTGAGGTCCTGAGTTCAATCCCTGGTACAAACAAAAATATTATATGAGAAACTCAGAGTGTAAATAAAGAGTAATATAAAACACAGATGGTAGGGATCGGGAGAATAGATCTTGTGCAGATGAGACGGGGAAATGAGAGGTGGAGGGAGTGGCCAGGCCCAGTGTCTCACTCCAGACTGCTCAAGCAAGAGGAGATGTTTTCTTTCCAGGGACCCACATTCTAGAACAAACTGGCTTTGTTTTCAGTACTGGGGATTGAACCCCCAGCACCTTTTTAAAATTTTTATTTTGAGATAGGATCTCACTACATGCCTTTGGCTGGGCTTAAAATTGTGCTTCTCCTGCCTCAGCCTCCCAGATTGCTGGGATTACCTAGCACTAGGAGCACTAGGATTAGCACTGGGATTAGCACTGGGATTACCAGCATACCTGGCTGGACTGTCTTCAGGCAGTGCTTGAGGGCATCATTGGGGTGACTGGAAAATCCCATCTTTTCAGACTCCGGATGCTACCTGGACAGAAGTTCTGCAGACAGACAGCGTCCTCTCCCCACATGGGATGGGTCAGTCTCCCTGGAACAGGGGACATAAGGACAGGTGGTCTCCGGGAAGGCACTTGGACAGCTGTGCAAGCAAGAACTCTCGTGTGCCCCACCGACCAGCTCGACTGGTCTATTTTATTTCCATCCCCAGCTGTGGCAGCATCTCATTTGTCGCAGCTGGCTTAAAGGATGTGACCACAGCTGGCGCGCCACTCCCAGCTTCTGTCCTGCACACAAGGCAGGGAGCACACCACCCTGTGACCCGGCGTCCTTTCTGCTCTGCCTGGATGTGGTCTAAGAGTTCTCAGCTCGGGGCACTGCTGGAGCTCAGGGGTAGAGCACTTGCCGAGCACACGAAAGGCCCTGGGCTCAGTCCCTGGCACTGCGCCAAAACTCAGATAACAAGAGCAGTTGTTAGTGTCATCGGCACCTTCCTAGCCGTCACAGTCAGAGCTGAGCTCTCTGGAGGAAGCCTCCTTCCCCAGTCCACCATAGACATTATCTGGGGAGATTTTCTGCTGATGCAAAGCTGGCCCAGAAGGCTACCCACCTCCCTGGCCTTTCACAGGACTGGACTTCCATTCAGCACCACCAATCCCTAAGCACGCCACAGAATTGCAGGGCCTGAGGCCGGGAAGGAGGGGTGAGCAGACCTGAACTCCAGGTGGGCCTGGAATGCGAAGAGAGGACCACGGAGTGGTAAGATGAGGAGAACAAGCTTCCCAACCTGATTGCTGGCACCCGGCCTCTGCCAGTGATGAACAGCAAGGGGTCCCCATCTTTAGCCACACACATTTCCTTCTTCCCCATGTTCTCCTTGAGTGACAGCTTGCAGAAGGGCTCGAGCATCACTGCAGTTGCCATGGAAACCTCTAGCCTCCAGCAGTATCCTCCTGGTTTCAGTGGGCTGCACCCGACACCTGTTGTTCAGCAGATGTGAAGACCGGGCCACCTCCCAAGGTTGGACGTCTCTGCTGACGTTATGACGCCTCACCTAAGGCTGGCGTATTCTGCCTCTAAGGCAGAAGGGAACACAGACTCCGCCTGGGGGCACAGAGGTAATTTGGGGGTATCCTTTGCCAAGGAAACCCTAATTGCAGGCATCCTGGAGTGTGGGGCATCACGGTTCCAGCTGATGAGCCCCTCCCTCTGACCCCAAGCCCAAGTCCCAGAGCAAAGGGCAGTCGGGGTGGACACTTAGAGCTGTTGTGGCAGGAAGGGACAAAGGGAAGTCGCTCTTTGAAAAAGAGTGTCCCCCAACAGCAGGGATGCACCCCACTGGGCTATCTTCCCCCTCCTCTCTTCGTCTGGATATTTAACATCAAACTAGAATTTTGGCCTGTACCCATCAGTAAGTTGTGGCAGTATTACCTGCTTCATCCTTCAGATAGAAAAACTACACAAATACCAGAGTCCTAAAGAATAGATTACTCCTAGCACCTGTGAAGCCCAGGTTTGATGCCAACACTGTGAAAAATTGACTAAAATGAATTGTAGGACATTCTTAAAGAATTGTAGATATTGATACTGTTGTAGAATACCGTCACATGGACAGTGTATAGCAGCTTAGGGGACTCTTACTAAGTTCTGACTTCTAATGACGTGTGTGTGTGTGTGCGTGTGCATGTGCGTGTGCGTGTGCGTGTGTGTTTACAAGCTGAGAAATAATACACAGCATTTCCTACTAACAGGGTTTCCAGGCTGTGGTCCTAGCATCCCTGGGGAGGCGTCTATTCAATGTACACAATGAAAAGACTTCAATTTCTGATAAAAGTTCAAATCAGGCAAAGACGAACACATAATCAAAACCAAAGGAGAACTACTTTGGGGACGAGTTTTGATGTACTTTTATGAGTAATACACATGCACATGGTTAAAAGTCAAGTAACATCAATAGGTCTACAGTGAAAAGCAAGCATATCTACTCAACCCTTCATATCGCTGAAACTGTCAACAGAAAGATTAACTTTTGGCTTTTTAAAAATTTGTAGAGTTTCCTGTAAGTAGGACCTTAATTTGTTGTGTCCTTTGTTTTCAAAGGTAGGCATCTCCAAAATAAAAACATAGAAGTTTAAAAATCAAAGGCACTGTCTCCCAGCCTTCTGCGATGTAACATGACTAAGTTCACTGAAGAATTTTAAATTCCTTTTTCTCTTTCTTCCTAACATCTTTATGTCACAGATTTTTCTTCTTGTGTAAGTTGTTTTTACTATTTTTTTTAGTGTATCTCTTATTTGATCAGCTATGGAAAGTATGCCAACTCCCTTTTTAAAATGAGCGTCTCTTAACTAGTCTTCCCATTTTCTCCCCTTAATGGTTTCCATAGTTTTTTTTGTGTCATTCCCAGGGCTTCCAGGATATGTATTTTTTTTTCTGTAACTTTGCTTAGTCTCAGTAACATGTAAAAAAGCAATAATTAGTTTCCTCTTGCAATTTCGTCTTTCCCACAGTATTTAATTGTACACCTATCTATCTTTCTTGAAATACCTACCTTTTTTGGGTCCTTAGCATAATCTACATTTCAGAACAGTTTCTCATACAGGTAGCTGATTTGTGTGCCTTTTTGACTCAAAAAACATAGCAGTTCTCTCCAGTTCTGTTTCACATCTATCAACCTAGATGCCATCTATTCTTCACGGCTGTTAGGTCTTCTCTTTTGGGTTATTCTTTTGTTTTGCTGGAGTATATCCTCAAATAGTTTTGTCACAAAGGTTATCCAGGAAATAAGACTTCCCAACTTTTGCATGATCCATGTCCCTCTCCGGTGTATAATTCTGCTGTCTGCTCAATTCTAGGCTGTAAATCACTTGCCTCAGAATTTAGGAGCAACCCCTCCTTGCTTATAATATTAAAATTGCTGGTAAGAATTCTGCAGCCAGTCTGGCTCTCCTACTCCACAGGTAAGCAGTTCCTACAGTCTGGATGTTTTCAGCATCTTCATAACAAAATGGCTCAGTGTGGTCTTTCTGCTGCATTGTGACATCATTAAAGGACCATTTTATTCAAGGAAGAGTGTCTTGTTCAACCCGGGGAAAAGATCTTGTAATATTCCTTCAAACCCAACATCTCTTGTGTCTGCCTCCATCTCTGGAAATTCTGTTGATTGTCTTGGCCTTTCAGGTGGATTTCCTGTCTCTTTGGAGCTTGCTCACATTCTCTGCGTTCTGTTGTTTTGTTCCACTTGATAAGGAATTTCTTAAGCTTCTGTCGTTGGACCTTGTGTTAAATGTTTTAGTTAGAAAATGTTTTCCTTTCTGAGGTATCTGTCTTGTTCTCTGGTAATCTTTTTCCAAACAACATTCTGTCCATGGACTGCAGACTTTATAGGTTTTCAGTTCTCTCTGGGGACTCCAGTGAGGACTTTTTAATAATGTTTTATTCCCTGAATTATTTATTTCCTCTGGGGCTATTTTATTCTGCTTGTTTACCTTGGTCTGTCTTGGTCTGTCTCCTGTGCTTTGCAGACCCTCCTCAAGTGTTCGAGACCCTGTCATCCTCTCGTAATTCAACATGCAGCAACTGCAGAGCTCAGAGCTGTGTGTCTGGGAGTGGGGTCCTTTCCTGGGCAGCCCCGTTGCAGCCCGAGGAGGAGGGACAGCAGCCTTCTGCAGCCAGGAAAGCAGAGTTGTGGGCATAGGCTCCCGCTGGCTGCCCTGCTGCGCCTCTGACCCTGCGGCTTCCTTAGTGAGGAATCTTTGCTCTCTTGCCTGAGGGGTAAACATCTGCCTATTGGCTATTCGGGGCTCACGGGGTTGGAAGGAGTTTCTCAGGGTTTAGCTCCTCACTGACCTCCCTCCAGCTCGCCCCCACCTTCCAGGGTGCCGGAGTTCAGATTCTATGGTGCACAGGGACAGGTGTGGAGCTGGGGGCCACTGGCTACATTTCCCACGTGGCTCCCTTCCCCCAGGCTCCTCAGCCACCATCACTCCACCTGCTGACTCCGGAAACACACAGAGCCCTGTCACACAGACAGTCCCCTCCGATTCTCTTCAGGGTGGTAAGCTAATGCGTTTTTATTTTCGTGCTCTCTTTGTAAACGGATTCTGAAAGAAGGAGGGAAAAGCATGTGTTCATCCTGTCATGTTGATCTGGAAGCCACTTTCTGAAGGAACCAACACCCTCAAGAGAAAAGATATAGTTAATTATTTTTTTAAGAAAAATCAAATAAAGTGGGAAAATTCCATTCAGTCACATTTTCTTGGATACCTACTTTTTTCACACTGTAGTGCTTGACTAATGAGGTGATTTTCAAAATAGTAAGATTTGGTCCTTGCCCCTAAGGAGTTTCTAGTCTGCTAGAAATAACAGACATTTGTCAACATGCTCTAACTCTGCATTGCAGTGCGCGCTGACCGAGAGAAAGACTACAGATGTCTGGACACGCCCAAGCGTGGCTGCTGGTACAGCCTGATAATGAGCAGTAGAATGGGACCCACTCTTGTGTATTATGTATTTTTTACTCAACACTGGGCCTTTTGCATTTTAAGAAAATGTCTCAAATCTCTGTGTGTGTGTTCATTTTATGCTTTTTGTACAAGTGGCACTGTGGACCTCCAGAATCCATACTGACCAGAACTTCTGCACTGGTCTCCTTTGGAGTCATGAATTCCTTCTGCTCCCCCAGACCGAAGGGCCTCCACCCTTGGGGTGCCACCTCTTCCCCTCTTCTGCCCTTGAGCCATTCTGGCTTTCCCAGCAACTCCTGTCTGGTTCCACACTCAGCTCAGCACCTTCCCTGCTAAGCTGTCCCTTTTCCTGGGTTCTCTGACCTCCTCAGGCAGAGATGGGTGAACTGCCACCCAAGAGGACACAGTCCCCAGCTGCTGACTGCCTCCTGCACCTCCTCCAATGAGGCAAGAATGTCTGGTCGCTCCTGGCCACTGCATCACGAGCAGAAGTGGCAGAGTCACCGCACTAAGTGATGATGCATGGCTGTCTGGCTCCCCTCCTTCCCCAGGGACCTAGCAGCCAGGGTTTTCTGTGGGAGGAGCCCTAAGGTACAGGTGGCTGGGACCTCAGAGTGTCCCTGCAGAAGGACGCTGTCTGGGAGAGCTTATAAACTGGAAAATGCCTTTATAACTCAGGAAAAGAAGTTCACAGACATACGCAGAATAAGTGAACGGTCACTTAGCCTGAGATTTCCATGTGGCAAGGCCATAAGAAGGGCAGCAGCTTCAATGTACATCAGATAAATGCAAATGAAAATCATAATGCGATTCCTACCCAGCTGGCTAAAATGAAAAATACCAGCAATGTTAAATGTTGAGAAGGCCCTGTGATAGCTGAAATTCCCAGTGACCCAGCTGAAATGTGAGCTCCTAAACCCCTTTAAGAAACTGGCAACTTCACCTAAAGCTAAACATACACATTCCTCTAACCTAGCAGTTCTAGCCCTGGCTCAGTTACAGAGCATACATGCATATATGCACTCACAAAAAGGCACGCATGGTTTGTCATACCAGAGCGATATATAATAGTCAAGAAGAAATAACCCAGTTGGCCAAAACAATACAACAGGTGCCTATCTAAGGATTTCTCATGTGGCAAAGTATTATAACAAAGCCAGTGGTCACTACATACTAGTTAGGGGAAGACTTCAAGAGGAAGAGATAACAATCTTAAATATATATGCACCAAATTCCAGAGCACCCAGCTACACAAAGCAAATATTAGCAGAAATGAAAAGTCAAATAAGCAATAACACAATTATAACAGGAGATTTTAACATGCCATTGACACAGAGGGACAGATCAACTAGACAGAAAATCAGCAAAGAAATAACAGAACTGAATCGTACCTGTGAACAAATGGACTTGATAGAAGTATATAGAGTTTTCCATCCAGTAGCATCAGAATATACATTCTTCTCAACAGTACATGGGACATTCTCTAAAATAGACCATATACTAGCCCACAGAACATATTTAAGTAAATGCAAAAGAATTGAAATTATCCCATGCATGTTATCTGATCATAGTGCCGTGAAATTAGAAATTAAAGACAAAAGCAACTGTAAAAACCTCACAAACACATGGAAACTGAGTAATACACTCTTGAGCAATCAGTGGGTCACAGATGAAATTAAGAAATTAAACAATATCAACAAGCAAATGAAAATACAAACGCAACTTACCAGAATTTGTGGAATGCAATGAAAGCAGTCCTCAGAGGAAAATTTATTGCACTGAGTTCCCACATCAGGAAGACAGAACGAACACAAATAAACAACCTGATGCTACAACTCAAACATCTAGAAAAAGAAGAGCAAGCCAAGCCCAAAGCCAAAAGAAGGGAGGAAATTATAAGGATTAGAGCAGAAATTAA
>PVJX010025218.1:0-27220 GCA_004027295.1 Dolichotis patagonum | reverse complement strand
TCCTGGAAGCTCAAACAGCCTTCGTCCGAGACCCCCAGACAGCCAGAACCCACTCCCCAGATGCTACAGATGTCCCCTGAAGACTCAGGGGAAGACACTGAGGCCCTTGAGGGGCAGAAAGCAGAGGAAGAGAAAGAAGAGGTGAGTGGGACCCATGTCAGAGCCTGGGCCTCTCGGGGTCTGGGACCAAGGCTGGTACTGGGACTGGCACATCTTGCCAGGGTGGGAATGGGACCAGCAATGGGAGGGAGTGTGAGGACACGGGTCTCACAGGAAGGAATTTCCCACACCTGCCTGGGCTCCCCTTCACAACTTGTGTAGTGTGCACTGGTTCTAAACACACTGTGGAATGCAGCACAGAGCACAGACAGAAAGTAAACAATTGAGGGACGGGGGTTTAGCTCAGTGGCATAAGTGCCTGCCTGGCAAGTGCAAGGTCCTGAGTTCGATTATTGGTACCAAAAAGAAAGAAAGAAAGTAAATAAACAATTGAGTTGGGCATGGTGGTGCACACCTGTTAGCTCTTGAGAGGCTGAGGCAGGAGGATTGGAATGAGTTTGAGGCCAACCTACACTGTATAGTGAGACCTTGTCTCAGAACAAAACAAAACAAAACAAAACACCCAAACAAAACAACCCAAAAAACAAAACAAAAAAGCCTGACAGTAAACAATTGGATGAGCAGCTAGATTTTCACAAGCTGAATGCACCATGACACCATTGCTTGGGTCAACAGAGAACATGTGCCCAGCTCCCAGAAGCCCTTGATGCCGCCTGGTGGGTCCCTGGCCCAGCCCAGTGCAAAGCTGCCCCGATTCCTAAAACATCAGTCACCGATTTTATCCCCACCCACCTTTTCTTCATAGAAATGGACAAATATGGGGCGGCCTCCTGTCTTGGGCTCCTTTCCCTAAGCATGACACCCACGGGGTCCCCACAGAGTAGGCTGCTCCTGCTCGCCACTGTGACCTGTGATCTCCTCACCCATTCCCCAGCTGGTAGACAGCGAGGAAGACGACACAATGGGGGCGACTGCAGGACCAGCATCCTCTGTGGCAGGGGACACAGGGGGAAAGGCTGGCCCTTCATCCTTCCAGCTCACCTTAGAATCAAGGCAGACGCACGCAGCTGCCATCTGTGTGCCCCCAAGGTCATTATGGTCCCACCCTCGGATGACATGGAGCTGTCATGAGCAGAGCTCAAGGGCACCTGATGCACTGGGTGCCTCCAGCTTTCGCAGCGGGGCCAGCAGGGCTGCAGGCGAGCCGGCCTGTCCTCAGCCGAGTGGCCCAGACAGGTGGCTTGCACATGTGGTCTGAGAAACATTCTCCCCACCCTGGAATGTGCTGGGAGGGTGACAGAGGGCACAGTGTTCGAGCAGTGAGCTCCTCTTTCACTCTGTCCCTGCCTTTCCTGACGGCTCAGCATTACAGTTCCAAAGCCCCGGAGCTGGCGCAGCCTGCAGGGAAACTGGAGGCCCAGCAGCCCCCGAGCGCTGCCTTTCTCAGGGGTCCATGCCTGTATCACCTGGCCACGCCCCTTGCTGCAGTCTCAACCTGATCCTGTGCAACCCTCACCGGTGTCCGTGAGGAGCTGGAGTATGATTGCTGGGGGTCCCAGGCCAGCCAGTCTTCCGACTGCAACTGCCCAGCCCGTTTCCTGCCGTAGGACAAGCCGGAGCTCACCCTTTCCAAAGTGACACCCCCACTGGACCGCTACCTCGACCACGCCTCCACAGTCTCCATTCTTGGCTGTAAGTTCCTGTCTCCTTTGAGGCCCGTGTGAGTCACAGTGGCTCAGCAGTCAATGGTCAAGGGTCACAAACTGGGTGTGGTGGTACCATGTCTGTAATCCTAGCCCTTGAGAGGCCGAGGCAGCGGGATCACTGTGAGTTTGAGCCCAGCTTGTGCTACATACTGAGTTCAAGACCTGAGACCCTGTCTCAAAAAAAAGCAAAGCAAAAATAGTTTAGTGTGAACCTGAGCTCTGCTGTTGATGGTCCAGTGTCCTTGGGCAGGTGACTCTAAAGTAAAAGTCACAGTCCCACATTTGGTCAGA
The DNA here is from genome assembly GCA_004027295.1 of Dolichotis patagonum. Lineage (NCBI taxonomy): Eukaryota > Metazoa > Chordata > Mammalia > Rodentia > Caviidae > Dolichotis > Dolichotis patagonum. The sequence goes on along the minus strand of PVJX010025218.1, from coordinate 25,163 downwards.
GGCAGGTAGCCAAGGGGCAGGGCACTGCTGGGGCAGAGGCCGAGGTCTGTGGCCTCAGAGGGCAAGGGGCAGCCTGCAGAGGTGCCCCAGTGGCAGTTTGCTGATGTGAACAGCAGGCCTTCCCCTTCGGCCGTGCAGAGCCCATGCAGGGACGCAGGCGGGAGCTGCCCAGGGCAGGGGCTGCCTAAGAACTGACTTGCACACCTTTCGCAGTCAGGATGGCGTCCACCTCCCAGACAGAGATGTCCACGCCTGACCAGGAGTACAGGAGCAGCTCCACCACCCCTGGGATGCGCTCTGACTCCTCGCTGCTCAAGTCCTCAGACTCTGAGAACACGGAGGCCTTACCCCTGAGCCTTGAACCCAGAAAATCCCAGGCTTCCCAGGCTCAGATGCAGGGCTCCCCCAAGGCCACCCAAAGCCAGAGTTCCAGCGAGACCGAGGCTGCCCAGGGTCAAAGACCGAAGCCCAGTAAGACCAAAGCCACCCAGAGCCCAAGGCAGAGATTAAGAAAGACCAAGGCTGACCACAGCCAGACCTGGGGACAATCCCAGGGTCCCAGCGAGACCAAGCCTAAGGTTTTCCAGGACCCAAGTGGGAACCTCAACAATACCAAGGCCAACCGGGGCCAGAGCTCGATGCCCAGTGAGACTGAGGCCGCCCTGGGCCTAGGTCAGCGTATGAGCTCCAGTCCCAAGACTGATGCCCTGCGCGGCCTGGGCCAGAGCGCCAGCAGGACCAAGGCTGCCCGGGGCCCTGACCATCATCCTGCGCTCCGAAGGCCCGAGTAAGGCCCCTGCTTCTTGCTAGGAGATGACAGTTTGCCCCCTGACACCAGCACACAGCAAAGCTGCCCTTTCACGGCAACAGGAAGCCCAGCCGACATTCCTGTGGTCCCATGGCTGTTTATTACACTCATTCATTTATAAAATTTAAAATGTCTCAATCCAGGCCCAGGTGGCAGCTTGGGTCCCTCCATGCATAGCCTGTGGTCCTGGGACACAGGCTGAGGGGTGGGGTGGGGTCTGGTACCGGGGGCAAGGGGCCCGGGTAAGAGAGCCAGGGCCGAGGGAGCAGCCCTGAACTCTGGTCCCTGAGTTATAATTCACATGAAGCAGACCTAGGCTGCAGGGCGAGGTCAAGAAGGCGAGGTCGTGGGGTGACCAAGGGTCTCCCTGGAGGAGGTAGCCAAGGTCTCGGTGCCCGCTCACCTGGTCAGAGGCTGGGCCCTGCTGGCCCTTTGTCCTTGGCCCTTCTTCATCTTGACTTTGGGTTCTGGGTCCCACTCTCAGCATGCTTGGGACAAGGGTCCTTCAGCAGAGGTCCCAGGCCTTTCCTGTGTGGCCCTGGCCAGGTAGGGGAGGCGAGAATGCCAGCCCAGTGTCAGAGGAAGAGGGCAATCCGGGAGGCCACGGTCTTGCAGCCATTGGAGGAGAAGAGTCGCTCCTCCTCGGGGAAGAAGGTGGTGCCGTCCAGCACAGCCTGGACCACCTCATCTTGGGGCTCCAGCCCCAGCTGGGCCAGCTCGTTGAGCACACAGTGTCGAACATGGTGTCGCTGCAGCGGGAGGAAGGGGACCACGGCGTCCAGCAGGTGCTCCTCCACAATGCCTGAGTGCCAGAAGCCATCTGCAGAAGGGCAGGAGGGGACACTGTGTCTCACGAGCTCACACAGGTGGGGAGAGACCAGCCACGGGAGCGGTGCAGCTGTGACACCAGCCTCACTGCTCTTGGCCACCCCGAGCTCAGGCAGAGGGGGCTCCTCTGACTCCCAGGTCACAGGGCTGCAAACTTTCTGTTCCCGGGGACCAGGCACACCCGAGGAGGCTGGCACGTGCCATCTGGGTGCAAAGCCAACTCACGGTATGGGTTGTCCAGCACAGCCCGGGAGATGATGGGCTCCAGCTCCTGCAGTCCAATGTCCTCACGGTCCCGGCGGCTGCGCCATGCCTCCAAGGCCACCTGGTTGATCTGCTCGCCACCAGTGTTGCTAAAACCATGGTGAACATAAGCCGAGTCAGGAGGAGCCGGAGGGTCAGGATTTGGCCTCGTTTCCCTGGTTCCACTGTGTCTGTGGCTCAGTAGTGGGAGCCAAACCCAGAAAAACAGCCCTCCCCTCTCCAGCTCCCTAGTGACCCTGTAATACGGCTCAGCACCGTGCACTTTCCAGTTTGCACACACTTGTGTGCTTCTGCATGGCCCGTCTCTCGGGGAGCCTCCGGGGGGGACAGAGGCAGTAAAATGAGGCTGCTCAGAAGAGATGGAAGCTTGGACAGGTGAATCGGTCCTGCTTGAGGAAGTACAGCTAGGACCCACAGAACTGGGATGAGAGGTCTAAAGTCCAGTCTGTGTGCTCCTGGCCACCAAAGAACAGCGCTATGTACCGGGGATTCCACAAAGCAACCATAAGGACCAAAAGGACTGAGCCCAGCATGCTTTGAGGGTGTCCAAGGGGAGGCCAGTCACAAATGACAGCCTCACCAGCACAAGGGGCTCTGAGAAAACCTGACAGGCCTGCGCATGAGGTATGGGGGGGTGCGGTATTCCACGGGGAGCACAGGCCGAGACCAGACCGCTGGACCTCTGAGAGGCGTCACCCACCTGATGAAGATAAAGATGGCTTTGCGGTAGTTGGTCCCGTACACGACCCAGGAGGCACCCAGGAAAGGCCGTAGGACCTCCATCAGCCCTGGGGGCATCTTGTCCATCTCATCGAAGAGGAAGAGGGAGCGGCCACAGGCAGTGAGGTTCCCCTGGACCCAGCTCTTAAGATCCTTCTGTGGAGAGAGACAGGCAATGGGGGGGCGCAGAGCTGCTCCCCCTCAATCTCAGACCCCTCCCCAAGTCAAGAACTAATTCTTCCCCTGGGAGACCTGGGCTCTCAGAGTGGACGGCTCCTTCACGAGGCTGACGGTGAAAGGGTAGCCCAGAAAGGTCACACGCAAACCCAAGCCCCCTGGCTCCCTATTTAGGGTTCCTTCCATGCTACCCATAATTCCTGCTCCCTGCTCCTGCCCAACGATGTTGCCAGCTAGGCCAGACCAGGTTGGAAAGCAAAGTGCCTTGCAGTCAACAACCAGGAGCTGGCATTAGCTGTTTCCTCCGGGGCGCAGATTGGCGCTAAGCGCCTCACAGGAAGAGAATGCAGACTGTCTGGCAAACAGGTGCTCGGTCAGTCATACCTGCACCTCCTTCCCCACACCTTGGCAGCTGGCGCCAGGACTGCCCACCACCCCGGAGTCACAGAAAGCGCCCTGCCTGGTAGAAGCCACCAGGTCCAAGCACTGGTCAGGATGGGTCCTGAGGGCTGATGCCCACTGGCTGTGTGGCCTGGGGCAAGCGACTCCCCTCTCTGGGTTCAGCTCTCACTGCTCACAGGGCCAGGAATGGGGCTCCAGGATGTGTCCAGCCTACCTTGTAGCGCTCGATGTGGTTGGGGTGTGGGAAATGGATGATGGGGGAGAAGTGGTGCACGTGGGGGCTGCGGAGGCCACCCCGGAAGAGGTACTGCGCCAGCAGGGTGCTGACATAGGACTTGCCGGTGCCAGTCCAGCCGTGCAGGGAGAGGACCAGTGGCTTGTTTGGGGCTGGGTCCTGCACAAAGGCCTTCAGCGACCTCAAGACCAGTGCCTTGGCCAGATGCTGGCCGGCCAGGTGCTGGGCCAGGTCACACTCCAGGCCTGGGGCCACAAAAGAACAGTGTCAGAGCAGAGCACACATCCCTAGCAAGGCAGAGGCTTAATGGGGAGTCACGCCTGCAGCCTGACACGGGAAAGCCTGGGTTTGGGACGCAGATGGACGTGGGACGTGGTTCTCTGGCTGCAGGGGCGCCCTCAGCCTGGCTCAGCTCGGTAGTGCCTCCACTCGGCCATTCTCTAGACTGCAGTCTTAGGTGAGCGTGAGCTGTGGCTAGGATGGGTCCCTGACCCCTAACCGTCCCCTGGGCAAGATCCTCCCTGGCTGGCCAGTATGCTCCATGGAGGGTGTCACGACCCCTAGGGGCCCTGCTGTTAAGCGTCTCCATCCTGGAAAGTCCTCAGAGACCCCCAACGGGCACCCAAAATTGTCGCCTCCACAGTGTGCCTAAGGCTCTCAGGTTCCCTCCCAAGTCCGCGGGTTCCTTCTCCAGGTCCACGGATGCTCCGGCCCGGGGCCCACTCCCCGCCCCCAGCTCTCAGGTCCCTCACCCGACAGGTCCGGCCGGAAGTCGCATTCGCAGAAGGAACCAAAGTTGCAGCTCAGCGAACTCAGGTCCCAGGTGGCGGCCGCAGCCGAGACCAGTGCGAGCAGCCCGGGGAGCGAGCCCCAGGGCCAGCAGCTGCGTGGCGCAGCCGCCATCCGTAGGAGGCCGGAGCTCTGTCTGGGGCAGCCGAACCCCTCGACCTGGGAACTACAGCTCCCACCATGCACTGCTCGGGGGCCACCATGCCCATGGCCTACAACTCCCGGCGCCCCTCGCGCGCCTCTTAAAGCCCCGTCGGGTCATAGTGCCGCAAGAAAGGTGGCCTCCAGGAGGAGCGCGCGAGCCGTTTGATCCGGACTGGCGGGCAGCAGTGTTTCCATAGCCACTGTAACTAAGGGACCATCAGGGGAGCTCAGAAAGAATAAAGGATTATGACCACAAAGGGTGATGTAACAGTTATAACAAAAACTTGTACGGAACCTTACGCCTTGCAAAACACCTTTTGAATGCCCTTTTTTCCTTTTATATGATAATAGAGAATTCATTAATAGCTTTTGGTGAAAATATATACGTGCCCTTAGTGTCAGGTCCCTTATACATTCTGTAATATAATGGCACCTGCCATACAGAGAAATGGTAACATTTTAAGCACATAAAATGTGTTAGTCAGAAAATAAATGATTATTGACAATTCATTATATATGAAACGCAGCTGCACCTTCTTTAAGTGTTTTATGTCAATCCTAGGAATTAGGTTCCATTATTTGTCCCTATTTTATCTGGACGTGGGACCCGCGTTTAAGCCTCTTATCCAAGTATGCAGCTGGCAAACAATAGACGTGAATGCAATCCCAGCTTCTGCCAAAGATCGAACGTACCGTGTCACGTGTCAGCAGCGGCTCTTGCTCAAAGGATTCCAAGCAGAGGCCTTACAGGTCTCAAGTTCAGAGAACAGGCTCTCAGGGCCTCCAGCCTGGCTTTGATCATGCAGATCCTCATTGCCAGCCTCTAGCTCCCCAACCCGCAGGAAGAAGCGAACCAGGGCGACTACCTCCATGGTCACCTCCAAGATCCTTGCCCCACCCACCAGACAGACACGTGTGCACACATACACCCCATGATTTCTGGGGCCACCGTACAGTTATGGTTTTGCTATACTGAAAACTGAACCCAGGGCCTCACACATGCAGGCGAATAGCTCTACTGCTGAGCTACATCTCCAACCCTTTTTATTTTCACTGGTTTAAAAACTTTTTTTTTTTTTTGAGACAGGGTCTCATTATGTAGTCTAGGCTGGCCTTGAATGTGAACAATCCTCCTACCTCAGCATTCCAGAATGCTGGGATTACAGATACACATCACCACACCAAGCTTTTTTAAATTTTGAAACAGTGTCTAGCTATATACCCAGGCTGGCTTCAAACTCGTGACCCTTCTGCTCCAGCCTCCCAAATACCTGAGATTACCGATGTGTACCACCTCGCCTGAATAGAAATGACCAGTTCCCAGAATTCAAGACCGAAAAGGTACGAGCTCCAGGTCAGGACAGTCAGGTTGTAGCTTTCTTCCTCCTGCTGCTGTGACCCGGAAGTCCCTTCCCCATCCAGATCTGTCTTCCAGGGGACCCGGAATCCAAGATTTCTGAATCCCTTCCAACCCCATCACCTCAGCCCTTTGGTTGTGTGTTTTGCGGAAGCCACTGCTTCCTGAGGGCAGCAGGGAATTGGGATAGGAGACAGCAGAACAATCTTCCCCCATGGGGTTGGTATTTGCTGTCGTCTTCCCCCACCGTGTGTGAGCCACCCAGCCAGGGCTTGCCTTTGGTATTTGTTGCACCCTGGCTCCAGATCCTGTCTAGAATGGACCAGGTGCTGAAGAAATATTGAGTGATTGGCAATTTCCACCTTTTCCTTGGAAAGGGTGCTTACGTCCACCCCTGGACTCCCAGAGAGTCAGAAGAGTCATAAAAGTTTATTATATGAAAGAAAGAATGTGGCTCTGTACACCTATTTACAGACAGGCAGGCTTATTTACAGTGGTGCGGGGGAGAAGGGAGGTCTGGCGGGGAGGAGGCCTGGGGCCTCCATGGCTCAAAATCAGGGAACCTCGACCAGAAGGCAGACAGCAGAAGCCGGTGGGAGGAACAGGGCTTCCTGTCCTTCCTGAGGGAGACTTGGTGAGCATGTGGCAGTAGAACGGAGTCCAGAGTCACGCAGGACCCTGGAGGTGCAAGGGAGATCCCGGAGTTGAACCCAGAACATTCTTGGGCTGATCACAGTGTCCCTGGGGTGCTCTGGGGAAGGTCGGTGCCCTTCTGTCCACAGTGCTGCCTGGGGGTCACAGCTCGCTGGAGCGCACGGCAGGCTCCAGCTTGTGGGACAGGGCGGTGAGGACCTTGTCGAACTTCTCGTAGCGTCGGGCCTGGCTGCTGCTGGCACCCTGGCTGCCCCAGAGGAGGCGCATCTGGAACTCCGTGCTGAACACCTCCAGCAGCTCCGGGCGGGCCTGGAACCCTGCAGGGTGGGGACACAGGGTCAGGTACCACCACCAGCTGGAGCCCCCACACCCACCAGTGCCCACTGGTAGGGGTCCCCCTGTCTAGAAATCCCACAAAGCTCTGCGGAACCATGCACATTAGCACCTCATCTTTTCTACTGTTTACAACATACACTTTCCAGATGACTACAAGTTTTGGAGTATTGCTGTTGTTTTGAGATGGGTTTCACTATATAGTTCAGGCTGGCCTTGAACTCATGGCAAGCCTCCTGCCTCAGCCACCTGAGTGCTGGGATTACAGGTGTGTGTCACCACATCTGACCACTTCTGGGTAACTTTTGTATCTTAATTTTTCCCATCTGCAGTCTCTAATTGGTCCCTCGTGGAATTTTGTGGCTTAAATAATGTCAAAAACAGCAAAAGCAAGACTGATCTGCCTGCTTTCTGTACTTTCCCAGAGAGGGAGCTCTGGGCTCCTTGAAGGTGGGCAGATCTGTCCCCAGCCCACGTCTATCACGTGCCCACTTCCAAGATGGGAATGCTGAGGCTCAGCAAAGCAAAGCATTTCACAGGTAGGGTGCTGAGTCACTCCCGTGTCCACCCAGCCCTCTAATGACTGCTTGGTGACCTTCGAGGGAGGAAGAAGAGGAGTTGGTGATACAGGGCAGAGCAGAGGGACTAGACTGGCGCCGGGGTGGAGAAGGTGCAGGCACGCGGAACCAGATGGCCACCACTCACCCTGCAGCTTGACCTCGGCGTTGGTATGGTACAGGCCCCCGTGGTGTGCCACCGTGCGCGCAGCCTCCAGGTGCGCCAGCACCACCTCCACGCCGTGCTCCGTGCTGCCCCAGGGCTCCGGGCCCTCGGCGGGCGCTGCGTCACACTCCAGCAGCGTGATGAGCGGCAGGACATGTGGGAATGTGGTGTTGCTCAGCGGGGGGCCTTCTGCGGGCACAGCAGGCACTCAGCGACCCGGGCCAGCCAGAGGGCACGGCTGCCCGCCCGCTGCATTCCCAGGGCTGGGGTCCCGGCACCCCCGCAACCTTGCCTTTCAGAATCCCCGGGGTGAACACCCCGGGCCGCAGGCAGCCCCGAGGGCTGAGGCAGGATATGGCCACAGCCGATCCCACACCGTGCTGGCACCTGTCCCAGGTCACCCAGGAAGGCAGACCCGTACCTTTGCCTTCGTTGAGGCTCTTGAGAAAAGGTTTCAGCTTCTTCTCGTATAGGATGGCACCCTCCGTGTGTCGCTGCCGCAGGGTCACCCATGTCTGCTCTAGCCGGGAAATCTGAGGGTGGGAAGGAGGGGGCAAGGTCTGAGACCAGCCCAGGAAAGAGCCGGCAGGGGCCAACAGCAGCCCATTTCCCAGGTGAGGATGAGGCTCGGAGAGAGGAACCTGTCCGCAGTTACAAAGCCCTGCCACCCTCCCCCGTCCTTCTGTGTGTTAGGCCCAAGAGAGGCCCCTGGGCCTGGCTCAAATCCCCATCATCAGGCTGTGAGACCTCAGGCAAGTGCTGCTGTCTCAATTGCTCCATTAATTTTTTTTATTTCCTGTTTACTTATTAGAGTTTTTTCTACTTTTTTTGTTTTTCTTTTTGTGACAGGGTCTCGCTGTGCAGTTCAGGGTAGCCCTGGGCTCACTTTGTAGCCCAGGTTGGTCTCAAACTTGCGACGATCCTCCTGCCTCAGCCTCCCAAGTGCTGGGATTACAGGAGTGTGCCACCATGCCCCGCTAGGTTTTTTTTTCCTAGACAAGATCTCACTATGTAGTTCAGAATGGCCTTGAACTTGCAGTGTTCCCCCTGCCTCAGCCTCCTGAGTGCTGGAATTACAGGCATGTGCCACCATAACCAGTTTATTTATTTAGATTTTTTGAGACAGGGTCCTGCTGGGTAGCTCTGCTTAGCTTCAACTTACTATGTAACCCAGGTTGGCCTCAAACTTCAGATGACCTCCCTGCCTCAGCCTCCCAAGGGCTGGTAAATATTTAGTGTAAAGCCAGGCATGATGGTGCATGCCTGTGATCCCAACATTTGGGAGGCTGAGGCAGGAGGATTGCAGAGTTCAAGGCCAGCCAGAGCTACTTAGTGAGACTGTTTCACACACTTGGTGTAACTCTCAGCACAGTTATAGCCATTTTGTGTTTGTTTTGATTAATCCCAAAGCCTCACACATGCTAAGCAAATGCTCCAATACTGAGAAACATCCTCAGCCATTTCTGTTTTTCATTTTGAGACAGGGTCTGGCTAAACTGTCCAGGCTGGCCTCCGACTTGTCACCCTCCTGCCTCAGCCTGTGGAGGGGCTGGAATTACAGGCCTGTGCTGCCAGGCCTGGCTACGTGTACTCTGGAGAAACTGAGGCCCAGAGAAAGGGCAGGGCTGGGTCCTGTCAGCCCTGGATGAACTCGGTTCTGCTGGTTACCCTCCGGCCAGCGATGCCTAGATCCATCTTGTGCCCATCTTGGAAGTGGGCACGTGATAGACGTGGGCTGGAGACAGATCTGCCCACCTTCAAGGAGCCCAGAGCTCCCTCTCTGGGCTCACAAAGCTCTTCCTCTTTTCACAGGGCCATCCCCAGGGGCCGCACCCCCTGTTTCCTGGAGTCTAGCAGGGGCCCCTCTGTACCTGGGCCATGTCCAGGGCGCTCATGACGGCGGCGAAGCTGAACATGTTGCCCATGGTCCCTCGCAGTTCTGCGGCCAGCTGGATGGTCTTGTGCAGCAGTGCCGCCCGCTCCTCCGCGGAGCCCGTGCAGCCCAGGATGTCCACCGCCAGCATGATGGACATCGTGTGGAACCTGTCGGAGGGGGTGGGTCAGGGGCGGGGCCAAGGGTGGGGCGGGGCCAAGGGCGGGGCCTACCACCGCCTGTCCCAGGGGGCCGAGGGGCGGGGCGGAGAGCAGAGGAAAGTTGCAAAGAGTCTAGGCATTGGGGGCGCGGCCTGGATGAGGGAAAGCGCGGCTAGGAGTTTCCGATTGGTCAGTATAAGTGAGGGGTGGGATCAGGACACCAGGAAGCCGGGTTTGTGACGGATGCACGGACTTTATTGAGCAAAACTATTTTAAGAATGAACGAAAAGAGGTTCAGAAATGATGGGCGGGGCCAAGGCTGATGGACAAGGGACGCACACTGAGCATTCAGATAAAACCTTCTGTCTTTGGGAAAGCAGGAATGCTTTAAGCAAGACACTGAGGGTTGTGATTGGCCATCCGGATAGTGGCCAGAATCCCCTGGGGCCAGGCCGAGAGTCCACCTGGCCAAGGGCCACGGCCTAAGGCATGAGGCGGCCCGAGTTCCTGCGAGCCCCCTGGGCCGGCTGGGCTTACCTCTCCAGCAGGTCTAGTCGGAGCTGCCGGCCATGGGGGAGGGTGAGCAACTCCATGCCCCAGCGGACTCCCATTAGGGTCTGCATCTCCTTGGTAACGCCCAGTATCCTAGCAACCTGCAAGGACGCCCAGAGGGCTGATTAATTTCTTGTCAGGGCTGGCCCGAGCCATCTGGGAGTCGGAGAGCTCTATCTAAGAGGGTGGCCCGGCTGGGAGGCCGGTTTGAATCCCAGCTCCACCGCTAACCGTGGGACACGGCGCAAAGAGTCTACCTTCTTCCTAAGTGTGCCTCAGCTTCCTCACCTGTGAAATGGGGGATAAATGGGGAAATGCCCAGGGTGCATAACGTGTTCGGCTAGGGTGAAGCACTAGAACGCCTGTATTCCAGAGGGCAGCCCTGAGGCCAGGGAGGAAGAGACTGTGGAAGTCATCCGTGTTCCTCCCTTCCCGCCCAGGACCGCCTCAGCCTCGATTCCTCTGCTTCCGGAGCTCTGAGGCCAGGGTAACTAGGTAATCAGTGCCTCCCAATCCACGGAGGTGCTGAGAGAACTGGTGCCCTCGACAGGCCAAAGATTCCCTACACAGCAAAGGTCCCGGCACTGACTTCAGGCCAGAAGCGATTCTGCTGATTCTTCCACAAGGGGGCGTGGGGGCGGGGAGCCGGGCCTTGCGGGTCTCATCAGGCAGGTTCTGGGCACACGCAAGTGTCCCCAAGTGCAGGGCAAGAATGAGACCACCCTGTGTTTCCGGGCTGCCCAACTCCAGTGCCAAACAGAGAACGTCTTGTTTTTGTTTTTTGCTGGTAGTCGAGATTGAACCCAGAGCACTGAGCTCCAACACCAGTCCCCAGCCCTTTTTATTTTGAGACAGGGTCTCTCTAAGTGGCCCAAGCACCTGGAATAGGTTTATTTTATTTTATTTTATTTTAGGTACTGGAGATCGAACTCACGACCGCGTGCTTGCAAGGCAGGCACTTATGCTGCTGAGCTAAATCCCCAGCCCATTTATTACTATTTTTGAGATAGGGTCTCACTGCGTAGCTCAGGCAGTTCTCAAACTCCTAGCGATACTCCTGCCTCAGCTTCCCAATTGTTGGGATTACAGGTATGTGCCACCATTCCCAGGCTTTTCTCTCTCTCTTTCTTCCTTTTTCTTTTTCTTTCTTTCTTTTTTTTTTTTTCTCTATTTTTTAAGGAGAAAACGAGCTGGGTGGTGCACTCTTGTAACCCCAGCATTCTGGGACTGAGGCAGGAGGATCTCAAGTTCGAGCACAACCTGGGCAATTAAGTGAGTCCTTGTCTCCAAATAAAACATTTGGATGAAGCTCAGTGGAAAGGCCCTAGGCTCAGCCCCCAGTACCACTCAATCAAAGGAGAACAGAGAGGCACAGCAAGCAGCCCAGAGTCCCAGAGCAGGAAAGGACAGCCCGACCCAGCCCCCAGCACCCTGGCTCCTGTCCCCAGGCGGCTGCAGGGCCGCCCGCGCTCACCAGGCAGTCGACCTTGGTGACGTGCAGGGCCAGTGTGCGCGCGTCCACCTCGGCCAGCAGCTCCTTCACCTTGCGCAGCAGCCCCACCTCCAGGGGCCGGTTTTCCTTGGGAATCAGCAGCGACTGGAAGGTGGCCGGGTTGAAGGAAGACGTGGCTTCCACGACGGGAGCAGTGAAGCCCTTGCCCCTGTCCCCCTCGGGGACCCTGCTTTCCGACAGTTCCTTTAGCCTCTCCCCGTGGCTCCGCGGTGGCTGGCTGGAGGCCTCGGCCGTGGCCCACTCCTGGCTGCCGCGCGCAGGGGGCTGCAGCTGGCAGTAGTGGCCAGAGTCCGGGTCGCTGTAGCTGCCGAGCGACGGCGACGGGGAGGCCTTGCCGAGGCTGTGACAGGGGCTGTTGTGGGGGCCCTTGTCCGTCTCCCCGAGGGGCTTTGGGGCACTTCCGGAACACAGCTGGGGCTCACTAGAGCGGCGGGCGACGGGAGAGGCGGGCGGCGCGGTGGCAGAGGGGACTCCGGGGGCGGCGTGGACGCGAGTGACTGTGGGGACAGACAGAGCACCGGTTACTGCCAGGCCCCACAGAGTGGGGTCCCTGGTGTCCGCTCGCCACGCGGGGGTGACGCCCGCCTCCCGCGTGGGTGGAGACCACGCTTGGAGACGCTGCAGCAGGGCCCTGCTGCCTGCCCCAGCGGCTGCACCGGGGACCAGAGGCCACTTGGCAGAGGTCACCTGGGGGAATCTAAGCCCCTGCAGGAGCCAGGGCGCGCGTGGCACTGCTTCTCAGTGAGTGAGCAGCATGGCACTGTGTGCCCAGGGCTGGTGGCCTACTGCAGAACACGCCAGACAGTGACACCAAAGGCGTTGGCACAGAGCAGGGCCGAGGCTGCACCCCTGCGATCCCAGCACTCCGGGAGGCTGGGGCAAGAGGGCTGCAGGTTTGAGCCCAGGCTGGGCAATTCAGTGACTTAGTGCGACCCTGTCCAAATAAAAATGAAAGTGAAAAAATATCTGGAGATGTAGGCCTGTGGGAAGGTACTGGGCTCAATGTCCAGGATGACAAAAGGAACAGAAATAAGCACAAGCGGCGAGAGCTGGGCTGTGGCTCACTGGCAGATCCATCCCTGACACCACGAGACGAAGCTGAAACCAGCGGCGGGGGACATTGAGCTCTTACTGCCCACACTTAGTCCATTTCCGTCTCTGCATCCTGGGAAGGGAGGCCTTTAAGATCCTTGCTCTACAGAGAAGAAAGTGGAAGCCTGAGGAGTCTAAGTGACCTGCCGGAGGTCACCCAGCCTGCGAGTGGGAGGGCTAGGATTTAAATTTCAACCTCTAGGCTACTGGACTCTGCCATATCATTTGGAGATGATCCCATTAGTCATTTCTGGGAAGGTGTTTTATTTTGTTTACTTTTATTTGTGTTGTTCTTTTGAGACAGGGTCTCGCTATTCAATTCAGGCTGGCCTTGAACTTGCTATGTAGCTCAGGCTGGCTTCAGACTCAATGGTTACCCTCCTGCCTCAGCCTTCCCAATGCTGGGATTACAAGCATGTGCACCACCACACTTGGTTGGTCAGGAGTTTTAACTTCTACACTTGAAGGTACTGTTTGGTGGGTAAGATCGTACCTATGACAAAGTGAATGACCCTGTGTTTAGGGCAGAATTGGTGGTGAGCCATGGAGATAGCAGTTCTCCAACAGAGCACCCCCAGGAAGAGTCCCACGGGACTGCAGCCCTGATGACTTTACCTGCTTCTTGGAGAAAATGGCCCATTGGCTTTAACTTATCTTATCTTATCTTAGAGCCAGGGATTGAACTCACCACTCGACCTCCAGTTTGCCAAGCAGACATTTACACCACTGAGCTAAACCCCCGGCCCATTGTTTTTAACCAGCAATGAAGTGGGGTATGTTTCTACAGTGGGAACTTTCTGGTATTTAGAAGGAAGCACAGTTAGGCATGGTGGTCCACGCCTGTAATCCCAGCACTTTGGGACACTGAGTTAGAAGAATTGCAAATTCAAATAAAGCATGGGCAACCTATCATGACCCTCTCTGACTCAAAAAATAAAAAGGACCGAGGATGTAGCTTAGTGGTGGAAAACCCCTGGGTTTGATTCCTAGTACAAAAAAAAAAAAAAAAAAAAAAAAGACAGTGCTTTGTACTTTGCAGTTTTAACTGTGCTGTAAACTTCAAACTGCTCTGAAAATAAATAAATAAATAAATAAATAAATAAAATCTATTTTTTAAAAAAACCAGCTAGCTTGTTTGGAGCCAGGTTTGGAACCAGAGATGGATACACTAAGTCACACCAAAGTCATGGGTATTCAGCCAGTGGAGCTGAGCTTCAAAGCGTAAGTGCCTGTCACAGCATGGGGACTCAGGTCTCATGGGTAGTTCAGGCTGGCCTGGAACTCGCTACATAGCCCAGGCTGGCCTCAGACTCAGCGGCAATCTTCCTGCCTCAGCCTCCCAAATGCTGGGATCACAGGTGAGCCCCACCAGGCCAAGCTTTTCAAGAGTAAATTCTTGCAGCCGCTGCTCTCAGAAGACAGGCAGAAACAGCCATCCAGACACACAGGTAAAGAAGCCACCAAGGACAGAGCCCCCAGCCCGCTGTCTCCTGCCTTACCTGTGCTGTAGGCTGGGGAGCTGGGGCTCTCGGAGATGGGGGGCAGGGGCGAGTGCAGGTCCGGGATCCGGTCCATGCTGAGGGCACAGTTGCGGATGGAGTCCCGGGGCTGGGGCAGGGAGGTGCTGCGGGAGCATGTTCTTGTGAGCGGCAGCCCAGAGTGGGGCCTCAGCCTCCCTGGGACCCCCCCCCCTCCTGTGAGCCTGAATTTCATAGGCAGGAAAGGCCTGGGGGATTCTTGAGTTTGATCTCCCAGCGGGGAACAAAAGACCAGAACTCTGCCTCCCAACAAGTCACCTTTGTGCAAGTTCACGATCGCACCCTTTCTCAGGACAGACGCACTGCCTCACTGCTTCCTTCAATATCAGAAGTAGAGGGCAGGATGGACTTTACCCCCCCACCCCCATCCTTGGGATGGGGACAAGGGGAGGGTTTGTTTTTGTGCAGTCCACAACCTACGCAAGTGTTGCTTCCCTGGGAAGGTTGCCCAGAGGAACCTTGGCGAACTGTCTGGGGAAAGGCTAGCAGGAAGGGAGGGGACAGTGAGGAAGCCAGGGCAGTCAATCTGGTTCCTCCTGCTGCTCCTACACTCTGCCTGCCTCAGATGCATGGGTCCCCTGGATCCTGGCACCGCACACTCCCTGGCTCCAAACCACAGGCCAAGAAGTGGCTGCTGCCTGTAGGTGTCCATGGTCAGTTCCTTAGCTGACAGCATCCAGCCCAGCCCAAGGAGGAGGTGGTGACGGCCCATCTACAGGCTGGCGGCAAGGGACAGCAACCTCTTTGCAAACAGCCACAGAAATTAGGGCAATCAGACTGGAGCCCACAGACCTGGGTTCAAATCTTGATCCTACCACTTGCTAACAATCGCCCTCCCCATTTCTTCCTCCTTGAATGGGGGTGCAGCCAACAGGCTTGGGGAGGGGACTGCCTGGAATGGGCATGGATGATAGTACTCAGCACAGGGCCAGGCATTGTGGGGCCGTGGGGACCACGCCTGGTCTTACCCAGTCCAGGGGCAACAGGTGTCATTACAATGTCGCCGAGAACCTTCTAGTCTCTAAAGCAATGGTTGCTATTCTATTCTGCTCTGCTGCATGCGGTGGCCTGGTGGCATATATGCCTTGGCGGTTGGCACCGAGACCAGGCCCTCTGGCTCAGGCCAGCACTTAGGGTCCCCCTGTGCAATGAAAGGCCACCGCAATGAAGGGGACAGAGGTGAGGGGTGGGGAGGGATGGCCAAAGGCACCCAGCCAGCAAGTCCCATACCTATCGCCAACCTCCAAACAGCCGGCCCAAGGATCCCCTGTCCCCTGCACCCTGAGTGTCATGGAGCCAGAGTGACCAGCTCCGTGGGCTGGGGTTCCTGCCCCCAGCACAGGCATCACAGACACCCCCATGGCACTGCGAGGCCCCGTGTGGGGTCCCAGCTGACCTGGTGGGGCAGCCGTCGCCACAGGTGACCTTGTCTGCGGTGAGCCCATCTGTCATGGTGACACTGCGCCGCTTCATGTGGCTGCCCTTGGTCCCCGAGGGGCTGGCAGGGCTGGCGGCCTTGCCACCGGCGGGGCCCAGGCCGTAGCTGGCCTCGAGGTAGCGCAGCGGGAAGGTGCGGTTGACCGGGCAGTAGATAATGGCGCCGCTCTGCTCCGACACGGCCTTGCGGCTGCCCACGTGGTAGCGCACCAGGGCGGGCACGTGGTCGAAGCTCTCCTGCTCGAACAGGTACTGGATGTGGGTGTAGCTCTCGCCAGCCTTCACCACCACCTTGTTGATCTTGAAGTGCAGGGCCTGGTTGCGCCAGCGGCACGTGAGCACGTAGTCACCCAGGCTGGTGAGGGAGTCCCGGATGAGGAAGTCACCGTTGCGCTGCACCAGGGTCTCCGAGACCTGCAGGAGGGACGGATGGGCGCCGTGGGGGACAGAAGAGAGCCGACTTAGGGCTGGGACATGGGGACTCGGGACCAGGAGGGGACACTGAGACCACACCGGGGTGGGGGGGCAGTGGACATAGACATCTGCCATCAAACCCCGGGACCAGACACACAGCAACCCAGATGCTGAGCCGGAGGCTGCGGCTGGGAGTCACAGTGTCAGTGGGCGGCACAGGGTCAGGCCTGCACTGGTGGGCGCGGTGACAACAGAGCCAGTGCCTGTCCCGCACACACAGCCAGACCTGGGCTTAAGCACCTGCCCTGGCTTCGTTCACGTCATTTCCCCACGGCCCCGCGGTGGGCCCTGCGTCTCCTCCGCTCCAGACCGGACGCTGAGGCCCCGGGTCCTGACCAGTGCACTCGGGTCGGGCCTCCCCGCCCACCCTCAGCCCCTCCGCCGGTTGCAGGCCCTGGGGAGCCGCTGCGTGCGCGTGCGCGGGGCGCTCACCTCCCGGGGGATGCGGCCGTGGTACCACGCATGGCTGCGGAGGTCGGTGCTGCTGAGCTTCAGCTCCTCCTCCAGCTCCTTGTGCAGCTTCTCCGGCGAGGAGTCCAGGATGTACTTCTCCTTGGAGAACTGGGCAGGACAGGGAGCGTTGGCCTCCAGCTCCGAGCCGCTCTCCCTTCCCTCCCCAGCGGCTGGGGCAAGGCAGTCTCCACGGATGCCGCTAACCCATGCCCGCCGCGGTCCTCGTCCTGCGCTAGGGGCCAGGGTGGACGCGGGCCCCGCGTCCGCAAGGAAGCGCTTGAGGAAGAGCAAGGCACACGCGGCCTACGAGCCGCCGCGGTCAGCACCACGGCGCTGGACAGCGGCAGAGGGCCGGGTGGCTCTTCGGAGGGCCACTCCTCCCCTCCACCCCCTGGAGGCGGGGAGAGGGCTGGGAAGGCTTCCTGGAGGAGTTGGCCGGCTGGGTTAGACACGAGGGACATCTGAGCCTGAAGTTAGAGGACAGGGGTTTTCCATGGGCGAACGTGGTAACGCAGGCTGCAGGGACCGCGAGCCAAGGCAGAGACCTAAGCAGAGCTGGATGCGCAGGGACAGAGAAGGATGGGGAAGCAGCCATCCACAGGGACAGGGACCCTGGGGACATCTTAATTTGCAATTCTTAAGGTCCTTCCTCCTTGCCTATCTAGTAATCCTTGCCACTCCAGGTTCCTAGAGGTCAGATGTCAGAGGTCATCCAACCCCAGGAGCCCTGAGGCCAGGAAGAAGGGAGGCGCCCCCCCCCTCAGGTGCAGGCCTCCGCGGAGACCAGCCCCGCCCCGCCCCTGTGGACCACGTGAATCGCTGGGCCTCCACTTCCTCCTCAGTAAGATGGGTTCGCTGACAGCCTGCCGCCCGCCCTACCATGGTGGGAAGGACGGTACTGCAGAGCCCTGCAGTTCTGTTCCCACAGACATCCTGTGTCCCCACAGGCATCTTGTCACTGAAAGGACAACTGCAGCCTCCAAAGATGGCTGGTCCAAGATGGGTAGAGCCCAGAGCTGGCCCAGCCAGAGAAGCAGCACAGGGGAGCCTCACCCTGCACCCCCTGCTCCCCAGAGCACCAGGGTCCTGTGCCCACTCCTCAGGGGGCCCCAGACTCTGGGACTGCTAGAACCTGGGTGCTGTTTGGCTGCTGAGGCCCCAAGGTGAACAGGATGTGCCCCGGGGGAGCCCATCCAGGAGTCCACAATGTTCAGAGGTGCACCCAGAGTCCTCCATCCCACAAGGGCACAGTCGGGTGCCTTCCCAGAGGCCGCATTGCCTAAGGCCCAGGGGGGAGAAGTGTGGGCTGGGCTGGCAGCAGGGACTAGAGAGGTAAAACCACAGCCTTTTGGGTAGTGCCAAGGGCGGGGCGGGGGCTGTCTGTGGGTGGCAAAGGCAGGAGTAGCCAGGCTTCTAGGCTGCCCTGGAGGACTAAGGGTCTCCTGGGAGCCACAGCAGAGCTTCGGCCCAATGGCCCCGGGCTGGGACAGATTCGAAGGCTGCAGAGTGCCTGGCATCTTGGGCAATGACAGAGCGGAGTGAGGGAAAAGAAGGGGCATTTGGATGGTTGTTAATGGACTATGAGAGGTGGCCAGGGTCCAGGTCAAGCTTCTGGGAGGACGATGGGGCACTGTTGCTGTGGCAAGGCTGGTGGGAGGCGTTAGGAGGTGCAATGCAGTCTCTGAGGGGCCTGCAGGGCTCTGGGGGCAGACGGTGGCGTGGGCGGCTCGCACAGGTGCCCAGCAGAAGCTGGCACCCAGGGAGGGGCAGAGAGGCCAGGGCTGAGCTGAGATTCTGGCTTTACGAAGCCTCACACTTCTCTAAGGGTCCTATTCTTGGGAGTCTCTGGCCACCTCCCTCTCAAGCTCAAGGCCTCAGGCAGGCCTAGGTCTCCCTTGCATCACACCAGAAGCCATAGCTGCAGAGGGAAAGGCAGGAGGCTCAGGGTAACAGGAACCAGCCCCGAGCCTTCCGGGGCCCTCCTTGACAAAGAGTGTCCACCTGGACTCCCCAAGTGCCACAGCTGGGGCTGGCGGGAAAAGCGGGCCCAGAGGGAGAGGGAGGGGAAGCTGTGTGCTAGGGAACCTGGCCCCAAGACTGCCACTGTGTGACCTTCAGCCAGTCACTCCCCCTCTCTGGGCCTGGGTAGCCTAATGGCCCAAAGGGAGCGGCACACCGGGTTCCTGTTTCCAGCCCTCCCTAACGGTGGCAGAGTTTGGGAGAGATCGACTTGGTAACCCACATGCCTCAGGGTGGGCACCCTAGGGGGCCTGTGGCCTCCTCTTCGCCCCCAAAACTGGGGGTCCCCAGCTTCTAAGAGTTGGGGGGGGGATGCGAATGCAGCATCCCTGCTCTCGGCGCGCTGCTATTGGCTAGAGATGATCTCACCGCTCCCGGCCTGCGCGCGCCTGATTGGCCGACGCGGATGCTGCGCTCCCGGCGGCGCGGCCGTCATTCAGGCGGGCTCGGAGTGTGTGTGAGCCCGGGGCAGCGCGGGGGTGACGCGCCCCGTGTCTCCTGGGGGTCGCGAGAGGCAGCGCGCGAAGACCCCAGGTCAGGGTCTTAACCCTCTCCTAGCGGCCCTCGCCCGCCCGCCCTCGCGCTCCCGCGGGTCTCCGGACCCCGGGCTGGGGCGTCCCCAAGGATGCTCCGCAGAGAGGCGGGGTCCGGGTCCTCCCCTCCACCCCTTTCCGTTTAACCCTCTCGCCGCCGCGGCCGCCCCTGCGCAGCCCGCCAGCTGGGCTGGGGACCCGAGCCCGGGCACGCCCGAGCCACCTCGGGGGCAGGAGGGTGGCGGGGTGCCGGCCCCAGCCTGGGCAGCTGCAGCAGCCCCCGGCGTCCT
Source organism: Dolichotis patagonum (assembly GCA_004027295.1). NCBI lineage: Eukaryota > Metazoa > Chordata > Mammalia > Rodentia > Caviidae > Dolichotis > Dolichotis patagonum. Next base: position 5,794 of record PVJX010025218.1, on the reverse strand, counting down.
GCCCGCACTTCAGACCCCGGCCCGGCGTCCCCGGTACAATGGGGAGCCAGGTGGCAGGGGTCAGCGGCGCGAGCCCCGGCGCAGGCTGGAGACGCACGACCCCCCGGGCTCCCGCCGGGCAGCGCTCCGCCCGCAGGGGAGCCGGCGGCGGCCGTGGCGCCCGCAGCCCCGAATCGCGCAGCGCTGCACCCGCAGCCTGCGGGGCGCCCCGGGGTGACGCCGGCGACCCCGCCCCCTCCCGCCGCAGCCCCGCCGACCTCGGACCGCGGCTCCCGGCCCCGAGCGAGCGCGGCGGCGGCGCCCGGTGTCCGGGCGAGCAGGGTCGCGGGTCGGACCGCCTCACCTGCACCTGCACGAAGGAGCCGCGGTAGAAGCAGCAGGCGGCGGCGGACAGCGCGCTCCACAGGCTGCAGCGCTCGGCCATGGCGCGGCCGGCGGCGGGCAGGGGGCGGCGGCGCCGGGCAGGGGCGCGGGACCGACCGGCTGGGCACCGGCTGCGCTGCCTCTCGGCGGCGCGATTACCTCATCGCCTGGGCGGGGGAGGAGCGGGGAGGCGGGGCGGGGAGACCCCACCCTCCGGCCGGGAGGGGAGGGGGCCATTGTTCCTCCTCCGCCCCCGCCCCCAGCCCCGCGCCCCCGCCTCGGGTCCCGGGCTCGCCTGCGCCGCAGCGAGCCGAGGGCCGGGTTCAGGGGCTCCCCAAGGGGCTGTCACGGGGGCCGTGGGGGGCAGGAGGGTTGGGTGGGCTGGGGACGGGGTCTCTGAACTCCGCAGCTCCCCGGTCCCCTCCAGGACCCAGAGCGGGCAGGGACTTTGAATGAAATCATATATAAGGCTGGAAAAAAAATTCGCTGTATGTTTTGGACCGAATCCTTTGTGGCCTCGGGAAATCTCCCGGAGACTCGAGTTTTCTCGTCTCTGAGCCGGAGTCGCATTGCCTGAGTGACTTGGGTCCAGAGCGCCAGGGCAGACCAGGGGTCAGGGTCACAGCGCCGGCCGGCCGGGCTCGCCTTGTCTCTCCCCTCACTCGGTGCAGGCGCTTCTGCCGGAGCCCAGTCTGCTCCTTTGGAGAAGAGTCCGGAACACACCCCTAATACCTTGTGTGACCTCAGGGAACTCAGTGTCAATTGAGACCCAGCGAGGAAGTTGCCAAAATCCGTGCTCAGAGGGGTGGTGGTGCCCGCCTGTGATCCCAGCACTCAGGAGGCTGAGGCAGGAGGCTTGCTAAGAGTTTAGGGCCAGCCTGAACTGCATAGTGAGACCTCCTGTCCAAAACAAATTAATAAGTTTAAAAAGTAAATAAAGTAAGTGCCGGGCAGGTGCCTGCTGTTGCTTTCTAGCTTTTGGAGTCTCCAAGTCTGGACTTCTCGTCCTAGGTTCACAGGCTCTTCAGAGGCCTGACGTCCAGGCCTGGGACTCCGTCCACCTCCGGACCGCGGTGTTTGCTTCCTGTCAATGTGCCTGCAGCGCTGCAGTTCCCACAGCTCAGTTCGGAAAGCCAGCTCCCCACGAGGGGCGCCTCGGGCAGGATGGAGCTTTGGAAACTTGAGTCCAACCCTCATGAAAGCTCAAAAAATAAAACCAAAGTCATTTTGATTTTGGGAGGGGGCTGTTTAATTAGTTCCGGTGAGCAGGTGTTATTTCTTCTATAATTAAAAAAAACTACAGGGCGCCGGAGATACAGTTCAGCAGCACAAGCGCATACCTGGCAGGCACGAGGTTGTGAGTTCGATCTCCGGTGCCCCTCCCCCCAAAAAAAGGAGGAAGAGGAGCTGGGGCCTGGCCCCCATGGACCCTAATATCTGCCCTCTGACCCACCGGGCCTGGACCCCCTCCAGCCCACTCTGCCCCTCTCTAGCTTTCCATGCAAGCAGAGATGACAGTGACAGTGAACGTCACTGCCAACTGCAGAGGCCTGGCTTCCATGCTTTCTCCTCCAGAAAGCCTTCCTGGGTTCCTCTTCCCCATCTCCCTGCCGGAGCCTGCTGGGGATGGGGTGGTAGTGGGGGAGCTATCGAGACCCCACTTCACGTGAGTGAACACCGAGCCCAGAGGTGAAGCTCACACCTGATCGAAGCACCCGACTCCACTGCCTGAGCCATTGTACGCTTCTGCCATGGTCCCTGCCTGCACTGGGGGCCCTGAGCTCAGGGCCTGCCCCTGCCCACTGCGGTGTGCCCCAAACTCAGCTCCGGGTCGGCCCAGGGCGGTGCAAGCCCCAGGACGTCACCTTGAGCCTCGGCATCTGCAAGCCCAGCTCTGCCCTGTGGGGGCCGCACGGCTGAGTGGCACACACAGGCCCTCGCTGCCGCTGCCCAGGGCAGCAGCCTGACTCCGTGCAGTCAGCACAGGGCTCACACAGTTGGCACTCGAAATGTCACTTAGCATTGTCACCATTATATGCTTATTTCAAAATGACTTTTGCAATGTTCCCAGTGCCCAGAACAAAGTAAGTCTGAGGAAAGTCTGAGCCGTGCCCACTGTCCCTGCGGAAGGTCCCAGCTGTCCCTTCCTGCTGCCCCCTCCCTACTCCAGCAAGCGACAGAAGCTCAGAAACTGGGTGGAGCTGGGCGTCCGGGATCCCAGCAGTGTAATCCCAGCATTCTGGGAGGCTGAGGCAGGAGGGTTGAAAGTTTGAGCCCTGCCTGGGCAACTTACTGAGAACTCATGTCGAAATTAAAAATAAATAAAGGGCTGGGGTGTGGCTCAGTGGGAAGGCCCCAGTCCAGGTCCTGGTACCACAGAACAAAACTGGCTGAGACCAGAGTGCCCAGCATGGAGACACCCCAGGTCCCCTCCGCCCATCCGGAGGGGCCTGGTGTCCACACTCTGCAGGAGGCTGAGTTTGGGGTTGGTGAGGGTGCTGTGGGTGAACCCAGACCCTGAGCCCCCGGGTGAGGCCGGGAAGGGGTAGGGTTAGGGCCCAGGCCCCTTACCTTCACGTAGTCCCCGGCAGCGTCCAGCTCTCCCGACGCCCTGCGGGGAAAGAAGCCAGGTGAGTGTCCCCAGCCCTGTGCAGGCCCCGGTCCTTGGCCTCTGCCTACCTGCCCGGGCTGAGCCGCTGGTCCTCAGTGCCCAGAGGCCTCCTCTGGAAGCTGTGGCACTTGCTGGAGTTTGCTGACCTGGCCGGGGCCACCATCTCTCCGAGCCTGGGTTTTGGTAAATCATAAATAAGGCGGGCACTTGCCTAACAGAGCTGTCTCTGGGAGTTATGAGTGTCCCATGTGTAATGGGGACTGGTTCCTGAATCACTGGCACTCTCCGGCCTCCTGGTTCCATGCTCCTGCTCCAGGCCCCGACTTCAAGTCCTGGAGGCCCCGTGGACGTGGCCTTCCCTTCCCCGGCTGTCACTCAGCAGGCATGGATGATTTTGGGGTGCAGCTTGCCGGCCCAGACCCAAGATGGCTGTTTCTCTGGGGCACGGAACTCGTCCATCCTGTGAGGGCCGCCAAGAGCCACGTCCCCTAGCCGCGCCCTCAGCCCTCTCACACCAGCCTCGAGAGCCAGACGACGCCCTGGGGTGTCTGAACGCATTCCAGATGCGTGGCCTCCGTCCGTCCTGAGCATCCTCCCATCTGCACAGATGCCACTGTCATCTCCTGTGGCTGACCGCTCCTCTCCAGGTGCCGCCTGCCCCCTCCTGGAGCCCTCCAGAGCCTCCTGGCCAGCGCCCCAGGCCTCTCCTCTCTGTTGTTTTCCTGCCACCTCCAGGCAGCACCTAAGGTCACAACCTGGCGCATGCACACCACTTGCCCACCACTCCCATCGCTCCCAACTACATAGGTACATCAGGACTGGTTAAAATTCTTCCTGTGTGTAGGGCTGGGGATTTAGCTCAGTGGCTTAAGTGCCTGCCTGGCAAGTGCAAGGTCATGAGTTCGATCCCCAGTACAAAAAAAAAAAAAAAATTCTTCCTGTGTAGGTGTGTGGCTTTGGGGATGAACCCAGGGCCTCACGCACTCTGGGCAAATGCGCCAGCATCGAGCCACATACCCAGCCCTCCCATCTCTCTCTCTCTCTTTTTTTTTTTTTGGTACCTGGGATGGAACTCATGACCTCATGCTTGCCAGGCAGGTGCTTAAACTGCTGAGCTAAATCCTTAGCCCCTCCCATCTCTTGAAGAACAAAATTTATCTTCCCCTCCGGGGCAGTATGATTATCATCTGAATAAAGGAATGCCACTCTTAAACTAGAATACAGGCATAGGCCAGGCCACACACTCCCCAGCCTGTTCGTCCTGTGAGGGTTGGCGGTTTCTGACTACCTGCCGCACCACCCCCCCAATGCGCCATCAGCCACATCTGCCTCCTTGCCTGCTCATTCCTGCCACAGGCCCTTTGCACTTGTTCAGAATGCTGGGCTTAGAATGCACCTCCCCAGATCATCATGTGGCCTCCCTTTTATTCAGGGCTCTGCCTAAAGCCACCTGTTCCAGGAAGCCTTCTTGGACCACCTGCCTGGAACACCTCTCCTCCTTCACACTCTCCACAGCCCCTTTCACTTTCCTGGGTTTCCCAATCCCTGCCTGAGATGACTGTTCTGAGTTTATTTCCCAGGACACTATCAGATGCTGCCACCAGGGTGTGGGCTTTGTCTGTGTCACCCTCAAGCCACCGGTCCCCAGCAGAGACCTGGCACATTCCAGGAGCTCAGTAGCTTAAGGGATGCGTGACCCGTCACAGCCCTGGTCACCTCTACTATCACGTTTGTCACCTTAGTCTGGATCTGGATGCTAGGGAAATACTCACTCAGATACAAGACCCTAAACTGGGCATAATTCCAGCACTCCGGAGGCTGAGGCAGGAGGATCACTGTGAGTATGAGGCTACTTAGTGAGACTATCTCAAAAAACCCCCAAATACCAGACCAAATGAAAACAAAATCAACAACAAAAACAAAATAAAGCTCAACTAAAACATAAACATGACAGGCTCCCGAGGCCCAGGCTCCCTGTGGAGAAGTTGTCGGTCTTGACATTCTGGGGCCCCAAGTTGCTGACCTCTAGCGACTGTCCCTCCAGCTGCCCTCTGCAGTGGTAGCTCCCTAAGCCTTAGGTCTGTCTGTCTATCTGGCCGCTGTGGGGTGAGGGGTGGGGCTCCCCTCCCTTCCCGGGTGAGGTGTCCTATCCCAGCCTTTCCGGCCATTCAGGCCCGGAAATCCGCCCCACAGCTGGGAACACAGGAGCCAGGACACTGGGGTCGCCCGGCGCTTCCTGCCCACTTCCCCTTGGGCCCTGGGGTGGGTGCAGAGGCCAGCCCGGCTGGGGTGGCCAGAGCCAGGGGGCCGTCAGAACAGCAGCCCAGGCCGGAAACTGAGGACGGGGGAGGGGCACTCAGCAGCCCTCACCTCCCTGGCCCTCTGGACCACGCTGGGATTTCCAAAATGCACTCGACCTTGGCCACGTACTCCGAACTCCGCTGCCATTGCTGGTCTGAACTGCGGTCACCAGCTCCGCCCCACCTGTGGCCCCACGCCCTACTCTCCAGGGTCCACTGCAGTCTTTTAAAAGGGAAGCCAGTCACAGCGGTCCTCTGTCCCCAGCCCAGGCATGGCCTCTGTGTAGAGCAAATGAAAGCCCAGGGTCCTCTCACAGCCTTCGGACCACTCCTCACCACCTATGCCCAATCACATCCCTCACCTCTGTTCCCAGCACCAGAGACCCCAGGGCCTTTGCACCTTCTCTCACCTCTGCTGGAGCCCTTTCTTTCCAAAGGTCCCCAGGGTGCCTGCCCTGCTTCCTTCAGTCTTCACTGGAAGCCCCTCTTCTATGGAGGCCTTCTCTGGCCACCAGTCTGA
>PVJX010025217.1:0-27175 GCA_004027295.1 Dolichotis patagonum | reverse complement strand
CCTAGAATTCATGAAACAGATTCAAAGAGATTATCAGGAAACTAAAGACTCAATAGAAAGCTGGCAAAACTGCTTGAAAGAAACCAAAGATAGACTATCAAAAATTGAACACAGGTTTGCAACGTGGGGTCATGAAAGGGAAGATCTCTTAAAAATAACAAGGGAGCAGGCAGTAAAGATACAAAGACTGGAAGATGACAAGAGGATCTGTAACTTAAGAATAAAGTATATGAATGAAGAAGCAGGAATCAAACCAGAGGAATTACAAAGATTATTCACAGCAATTATTAAAGAAAATTTTCTAAGCATAGAAAAAAGAAATGATATGCAGAAATATGAAGCATACAGAACTCCAGCCACCTACAACCCAAACAGAGCTACACCCAGACACATAATAATCAAGATCCCAGAAATTCAATATAAGAACAGAATAGTAAAAGCCATCAGAGAAAAGAAACAGATCACCTATAAAGGAAAACCCATCAAAATCACGGCAGACTTCTCGACACAGACCATCAGGTCAAGAAGAGCTTGGAGTAATGTAATTCAAGCGCTGAAGGAGAACAATCTCCAGCCCAGATTGGTGTATCCGCAAAACTCTCTCTAGAAATTAATGGAGAAAAAAGATGTTTTCATGACAAAGAGGAGCTAGGAGAATTTGTGACCACCAGTCCAACCCTACAAAAAATACTGAAGGACATTCTAGGGAGAGAGAACAAGAACACGAGCATTTCAGGAACAGTGGCAGAGAGGCCTCAGTGAACGAGGCAGACAGTGAAGTGGAAAAGAAAAATAGACTATCAATGGCAGAAAAATAGAATAGCAGAAATGAGGCAGAGAAGATTGGCTATAATCTCTAGTATAGCGGGCCTTGAAATACTAACAGAGAGAAACACAGGCAGAGTAGATCAGGAAACAGGGTCCATTGAGCTGCTCTATATAGGGAGGCAATGGGACCCAAAACAAGCAGTGCACCCTATGGGAGTGAAAGGGGAGGAATTGTCTAAAAAAGGGAGGCAGAGGATACTGTTAATGGGGTAACAAGATTTAAAATTTACATTATTCTCACCACTCTGCTTGGATGGATTATGTGCTGTTCCAGTTTGTCTACTTACTCTAGACTTGAAGACATGGTCAGCTATCCCAAAAATAAGAGGACATATTATGGTAATCACTCCTAATTTTCCTATCAACTTAACCTGAAGACCTTTATAACTTATACTGTCTTATTATGGCTGATCTTATTTGAATTTGGTTTGTTAGATTACTACTTTGTATTGAGTGATTTTATTTAAAACTGTTGTGATGGATAGCACCAAGTCTAAGAGCATAGGCAACTACACTGAAGATGACAAGATTCACTAAGATACCCACTCTGGTTTGACTATTACTTGCTTTTGAAGTCTTATAATGTCTCTAATGCTTTGTTTTTATTAATGTTGTTATATACTGCTGTGACACCATGGTAACCATTGTAGATCACCTTGTATTGTGGTTTTGTGTGACTTTTCTGCCTCATGCTGTTCTAGGAATTGTTTTATCTTACTTTGTTTTGTTCTTCCGGCTAATATAGAAATGATAGATATACATGTAGAGACTCATGCATGTGTAGAGCTTAAAAACAGTTTACGAGAACCAACTATGTAACACACGTTGAAATAAACAACTACCTTCAAGAAAAAGAGACACTACAATACCCAGTGCTGATTCCATAATGTTATGATGTGAAGTCCAGCAAAACTATCACTTTTTGTTCAAAGTGATCTTAGCTTGCTGTGCCTTGTCTAAGTTCAACACACATTAAGGTATGGACAGCTGTTTTGAGGAGAATAAGAGACACTATGACAGCCATTCATGGCTTCCCTAATGTCTGGTCTTGAAGACCTGTAATGTCCCCCTCGTCCTGCTCAGATCAATTCCATACTAGGTTGTTTCATGTGAATTCCCTATATGTGACAATCTGGACAACTATTTTGAAGAAAACAAGAGTCAGTATGATAGAGAGTGAGTATCTCCAATTGTCTAGCTTTGAAATTTATGTCTTACATTGCTTTCATGTGATCTGCTTTGCTCTGTTTTGTTGTGTTTAATTTTACCCTATTGATATAACTGCATGTATATTTGAGTGGGTAAGATAGATGACCATATTGTTGTTTTAGTCAGATTGTGGAGCAGAGCTGTTGGCAGTCTCATTGTTTGTCTACTTTACATGTTTTAACTTTGTAATTTGAACAACTATTTCAAAGAAGTCAGTATGTCATTAGTCAAGTAATAATTTCTTAGGTTTTGTTGCTGTTGTACTCCTCCTTTTTTTCTTGAAATACTGTATTGTCGCTACCCTTTATTGTGTTTTGTTTTTTCCTCTTTAAATAAAAAAAAAATAAAGTTAAAGATAGATAAGTCAGTAAAAAAAAAGAATACATATGTTGAAAAAAATATGTGTGCATACATATATAGATAGATAGGTAGAATAACTGCTACTGATCTGTTAGTTCATCAAAAAGAACAATTTGTGCTTACATTATTTGATCCATTTCTCTTGTCTTTATCTTATAATTTGAGTAACTGCTATTAGTACACAGCTGGGATTCTGAGCATCTATTTGGAGGATAACAATATGCACTACAGCAACTGTGGGGGATTTCCTTCTGTCTTTTTTTTGAAATCCAATATTTGGTTATGTTTTATTGTTTTGTTTTATTCCTGTAGCTGGTAACCTGAGCAACTATTTTGAGAAAATAACATGCAATATAACAACCACCGTTAAATTCCTATCATCATCTTGTTTTGAAAACCTATATAGCACTAGATAGACCTGCTTGTTGGTATGTCCATATGGCTCCAGCTTGGGTTTTCCTTTCTAATTTATATGTAGTGGCTTTATTCTTTACAATACTGACCAACTGATTTTACTGTTTGGTGGTAAGTTTAAGTTGTATGTATAGCAGGTCAAATGCCAATAAGAAATGAAACTTATAAAAAAAAAAGAAAACCTATATAGTTACTGTTGTTGCTGCTGTCGTTTTGGTTTAGTTGTTTTTTATTTGTTTGCGTCTTGGTTTTTACTTTTTCCCTTTTCTCTTTAAAATAAAATAAAAAAGATAATGCTATACAAGGTATTAAGCATTATTAATCTCTTAGTACCTTGTTTTGAAATTCTGTATCGTTGTTTTTATTTTTCAAATTTTTAAAATCAATTTTTATTTTTTGAGACAGGGTCCCATTATGTGGTTCAGGGTGGCACTGAACTCACAGCAATCCTCCTGCCTCTACTTCCCAAGTGCTGGGATTACAGGCATGTACCACCAAGCAATATTAAACTTTTTTTTTTTTGCCAGAGTTACAAACAGAATAGAAAGGAATGATTATTGTAGGTAACCACTCCAGAAGAAAATTGGGGCTAGCCGAATTTGTGTGGTTTTTTTGTTTGTTTGGCTTTTTTTTTGGACATTGTCTATGTAGAATAGGGTGACCTTTACTTCACAGTGATCCTCTTGCCTCAGTCTTCCAAGTGCTGGGATTGTAAGTGTCTACCACTATACCCAGCTCAAATCTGTAATAGATTTACATTATATGTTCTGCATAAATGCTAGAGTAAAATCAAAGTCAGTGGTTGTGACTCATTTTCCCTCACAAAATAGAGTTAGGGACTTTTTTCTCAGAAGAAAGCAAGCTATAAAGAAATAGGTTATACAAAAATAAAATTTTACTTACTATAAAAATTCTAAACACAGAAGACTGGATTGCCTAAATCTGCTAAAAACAAGGTGGTAAAATAATTTTATGGCTGGACATAGTAGCACAGGCCTGTAATTTTAGTACTCAGGAGACTGAGGCACAAGGATTACTAAGAGTTCAAGGTTAGCCTGCACTACACAGTGAGACCCTGTCTCAAAAGGCAACACAAATAGGGGCTGGGCTCAGCGGCATAAGCTCCTGCCTTGCAAGTGCACCGTCGTGAGTTGGATTCCTGGTACCAATTAAAACAAAAAAACACAAACACACACAAAACCCAAAATAAATAAATGCCATAATTCATTCATTCAAGTATTTAATAAGCAACCACAGAATAGCCACAAACAATAAAATATTTTGGTTTAAAGCACATACCTTTATATGTTTCAGGAGGTAATAAAATCAAAAGCTCATAAAGTCTTTGTCTGTAAATTACTGATGGTGTTTTCAAGGGATTTCCATATGACTTCAGTATTGAAGAAAGCCTTAAAAGAAATAGTGTACTTTAAGTATGTGGGCTATAAGACAGTGTACAAATATTGAACAAATCGACACATTCATTAGCTATACATCCTAGACACACAAAATCACCAAACAGAACTAAGAAGATGTAAAAACCCTGCATAATCCAATAAGCAATAAAACTGAGGCAATAATAATAAAAAAAAAAATTACCGACTAATTCCAGGACCTGATGGAGTTACCACTGAATTCTACAAGTACCCAGGAGAAGACCTCACACCACTATTCCTCAAACTCTAATAAATTTGAAAGGGACAGATGGTTGCCAAAGTCATTCCTAGAAGCTAACATTACCTTTATTCTAAAATCAGACAAGGAATCAACTAAAAAAAGAAAACTACAGGCCAATCTCTTTAATGAACACAGGTATAAATAAAATAATAATAGAAAACTTGCCCAATCTTGGGAAAGATATAGACACCCAAATACAGGAGGCATTTAGAAGTCTAAAGAGGCAGGGTCAGCAGAAAAGAAGCTCCTCACCTCGCAAGACAAACAAGATTTTAGCTAAACCAAAAGAAAAGACAGAAGACCCAAATCAATGGAGATGAAAAAGAAAATGTTAAAACATATACCACCGAAACCTAGAGGATTATCAGGGACAACAGTGGACCCTCGAGTTACGGCCAGCCTCACAAACAACTTGGGTGATGACCGGAACTTTAGGTTTCACTTAGGATCAAAGTCTTGAGTTACAACCTGAATGCCAGCCACTTGCGCAGTTGTAAACAAAGACTCACGGTGTCAGAAAAGCATGTGTAAGTCTACATAAGCGTCAGTCTGAGCCCAGATGCACGTGTTTGTGAATGTGATTTTGGTCAGTGGTTGAGATAACTGCTATAATTACTGCTATCAAAATGGCCTCAGAAAAACTAAAAAAGAAGCTAAGGAAGGAAAAGAAAGCAATCAAAACCTAAAAGAAGGAAACTGTGGAGAAATATGAGAATAGTATTTATGTGACTGATCTCACTAATATACAGTATGTCTAAATCTACCATTTCAGCAAAGATTTGTATTAAGGAAGCTAGTGTTGCTAAAGGTGTTACTCAAATCAGTCAATCTTAATCAACAGTGTTACATGATGTAGAAAGGCTATTATTAATGAGGATAAACAAAAGGCAATGGCAGGTTACAGCCTGCGTCTGTAATTTGTGAAAAGCCAGGGCTACAAACGCTGATCTTGTAAAGGATAATCCATCAAGTGATAATGGTGAAACATTTCATGCCAATAAGGACTGGTTTCACAATTTTAAAGCAAGAACTGGGGTTCATAATATAAGTGGGCATGAAGCAGCCAGTGCTAATAAAATGACTGCTGAAAATTACATATATCACTTTGAAGAATACACTAAGGGGCACGTGGAGATTTAATGCAAAAGCCTGGGTAACAAGAGTACTTTTTCAGTCAGGCATGGTTGCTTACACCTGTAATTCTAGCAGTTGGGAGGCTGAGGCAGGAGGATCACTACAAAGTAAGTTCAAGGCCAGCCGGAACTGCACTGTGAAATCTTGTCTCAAAAGCAAACAAAAACAAAAATACCCAAAACAACAACAAAAAAACCAGGAGTACTTTGTCTGAGTGGCTAAAGGAGGCTTTCTGCCCTACTGTTGGGAATATCTAGAGGACAAAGGTTTACCACTCAAGGCTATCCTCTTCATGGACAATGCTCCTGCTCAGCCATGAGACTTAGATAAAGAATTCCCATGACTCTCAATTTTTTCTCCCCTAACATAACTCCTCTACTGCAGCCTATGGGCCAGTGGATTATAGCTAACTTTAAGAAACTATACACCAAGGAACTGTTCCTGAAGTGCTTCCAGATGGCCTCAGAATCAGATTTAACCCTTTAAAAGTTCTAGAAGGAACATTACAACATCCTTTCCTAACCGGGCACGGTGGTGAACTCCTGTAATCCTAGCACTTGGGAGGCCAAGGCAGGAGGGTCAACATTGAGTTTGAAGCCATTTGGGGCTCTGTAGGAGAGTTAAAGGCCAGCCTGCATTACATAGCAAGACTCTGTCTCAAAAAACAACACAAAAACCATGAGAAAACAAACCAACATCCTTTCCTGTGTGGGGTTAACAGAAAAATCCTGGGCCAATGTCTCTCTAAGGACACTGAGTTCTTTCTGGAAGAAAGTGTGGCCTACAATCATACAGAAGAATGACTTTGAAGGCTGTGCAGAGGAGCCTTAGCCCTCAATTGACCCTGTGGTTGATAACACTGTCACTACAGCAGAGTGCATAAACTTTCAGGTAGACAGCGATGATGTTGAGAAACTGGTGGAGGAACACTCAAGAGGAACTGTCCACAGTGGAACTTGAGCAACTTCTGACTGAGCAACAAAGAATGACAGCTGAGGAGCTTTGCAAAGAGGAGAGGGTGTATCAACAATCGGGACAGCAAAGTTCGTCCTTTGAAATAAAGAAAATTCTGAAAAAATGGACAGAGCCACAAACATTTGTAAAGATGACCCACCCAGATAGAGAAAAAGCTAATTGTTGCATTCGCTTGCTTAATGACAATGTCACACTATGTACAGAACAGTGTTGAAGACAGAAACACACAACCCTAGACAAGTTTTTAGTTCTGAAAAGATTGAGACCTAGTTTGCTAAAACAGGTCCTCGTGGTCAACAGACCCTTGCAAAGAGAAAAAAGACACCAGAGAGATAGATTCCTGATGTTGTTACAGAAGAGGACTCTCCTTCCAAACAATAACTGCCTTCCATGTCATCCTCCCTCCTACAAGTCAAAGGTGTGAACTTGAATTTTCTGGTAAACTAGGTGCATTTTATAACTTTCCGGTGCACACTAGAAAATTATTGGTATTTCTGGTATTTTACACACATTATACAACCCTTTTATATTATGAAAAGGTTAGTTAAGGGGTGTTTTGGGAAATTCAGAACACATTAAGGGTATTTTCATTATTTCTTATGGGAAAAATAATCTTGATATACAACCAACTTGAGTTACAACCAGCCCTCGTGAACAAATTGAGTTTGTAAATCAAGGGACTACTATACTTTGAAAAAACTATATTTTCATAAACTGGAAAATTTAGAAGAAAATTTCTGGACATGTATGGTCTACCAAAACTGAACAAGAAGAGTAGGTATAACAAACCTAAAAAGATCAATTACAAGCAATGAAATTGAAATAGCAATTTAAAAGAAGTTCCAATAAAGAAAATCCCAGGGCCAGATAATGGGTGATTTTATCAGACCTTTAAAGAACAACTAACATGAATACTCCTTAAACTATTTCATGAAATAGAAAGGGAACAAATGCTTCCAAACTCATGAGGCCAATATCATGCTGATACCCAAAGTAGACAAGGACACAAAAACAATGAAAAAGAAAACTATAGGCCAATGTCCTTGATAGATATACATGCAAAAATTCTCAATATTCACAAACAAAATTCAACAATACATTAAAAAGATCACACACTATGATCGAATTGGCTCCATTCTACGCATACAAGGTTGCTTCAATATATGCAAATCAATAAATGTAATAAACCTGATAAATACAATCCAGGATAAAACTTACATGATCCTGTCAGCTGACACAGAAAAAGCCTTCCCTTCACAATGAAAGTCCTAAAGAAAATAGGTATTGAAAAGTCATTCCTCAATATAGTCTATTCATATAGAAGAAAACCACAGTTGGCATCATTCTAAATAGAGAAAAACGGAAACCATTTCCTTTCAAATCAAGAACAAGGAAAAGATATCTACTGTCATTGCTCCTATTCTTTATATATATATATATATATTTTTTTTTTTTTTTTTTTTTTTTTTTTTTTCTTTCCCTTTTTGGTGCTGGGGATCAAACTCATGACCTTGCACTGACCAGGCAAGTGCTTAGCCACTGAGCTAAATCCCCGGTCCTCAATATATTCTTGAAATTTTACCTATAGTAATTAGGTAAGAGAAAGCAATACAAGGGATATAAACTGGAAAAGAAGTCAAAGTATTCTTTGTAGATGATATGCTATACTTGGAAGACCCTAAAGATTCTACCAAACAACTTTTAGAATTGATAAATGAATTGTGCAGTGTAGCAGGATATAATATCAACATTTTAAAAAAAAATCAGTAACAATAAAACCTGGCATTTGATTCATTTAAAATTTTATTTAAGTGTATTGGCACAATTTAAATATATGTAATGATCACATACATGATACAGAATTTGTATTTGTACATGACATGTGGTATTTGATGCTTGTATGTCAGAAATATTAATAGCTTTATTATACATCCATAATGGACTACCTGAGAATCAGGAAAACAATTCCATTCACAATAGCTTCAAATAAAATAGAATACCTAATCACGGAGGTAGAAGATCTCCACAATGAAAATTTCACAACACTCAAGAAAGAAATTAAAGAAGACACCAGAAAATGGAAAGACTTCTCATGTTCATGGATTGGAAGCACACTGTCAAGATGGCTACTTTATAAAAAGTGACCTACAAGTTCAATGCAATTCTCATCAGAATCCCAATAACATTCTTTATGAAACTAGGAAACACAATCCTAAAATTCAGATAAAAAAGCAAGGCTGGAGGCATTGCAATTCCAACCTACTGTATATACAAATCCACCATAACAAAAACAGCATGATACTGGCACAGACAGACAGGTGATCAATGAAATAGAATACAGGACACAAAAACAAATGTGCAACTATACCCATTTGATTTTGCACAACAATAGAAGCCTGAATATATGTTGAGAAAAGACAACCTCTTTAACAAGTGGTGCTAGTAAAACTGGATATCCACCTGTAAAGACTGAAACTAAATCCCTACCTTTCATCCTATACAAAGTCAATTTAAAATGAGTTAAAGAACTAGGTATAAAATCCAAACCTCTGAAACTGCTAAAAGAAAACAAACACTTGAAACCCTAAGAACAAGCAGACTTCCCAAACTGTACTCCAACAGCACAAGAAATACTAGCAAGAATCAACAAATTGAGCTGCATTAAATTTAAAAGTTTCTGTACAGCAAAGGAAACAACTAACAGTGAACCAGAAAAAAACTTTACAGTTACACCTCCTACAGAGAACTGCTAACTAAATATACAAAAAGACTCAAAGAGGTTTTTTTTTTTTTTGGAGACCAGATCCTGCTATTAGTTCAGGATGGTCTTGAACTCACTATGTAGCCCAGGGTGGACTTGAACTCAGTGATTCTGCCTGCCTCAGCCCTCTAAGTGCTAGGATTACAGATGTACCACCTAATAGGATCCAAAAAAAAAAATTTAACATAAAAAAATCACATAGCTGGACCCGGGGATATAGCTCAGAGGCACAGCATCTGCATGGCAAGTGCAAGATCATGAGTTCGATTCCTGTACTAAAGAAAAAAATATCAGAGAGCCCAATCAATCAATGGGCAAATGAATTGAACAGAAACTTCTCAACAAAAGAAGTGCAAATGGCTAATATATAAAAAAAATGTGCAACATCTTTAGCCACTATGGAAATGCAAATCAAGACTATACTGGCATCCTATATCACTCCATTCAGAGTGGCTATTATCGAGAGTAGAAAAAAAATTGCTGTTGAGGAAGGGAAAATGCTGGTGAAAAGGTAATCTTTAAGCACTGCTGGTGGGAATATAAATTAGTACAGCTACTATGTAAGTCAGTTTGAAGTTTCCTCAAAATACTAAACACAGAGCTATCATTTGATCCAACTATACTACTCCTTGGTATATCCTAAAGCAATTAAAGTCAGCATACTATAGGGATAGCCATATACTCATGTTTACTGTGGCACAACTTACGATAGCAGAGATATGGGACCAGTCTTGAAGCACACCACAGATGAGTGCATAAAGAAAATATTGTGTATATATACTATGGAGTATTATTCAGCTATAAAAAATGAAATTATGCATTTTGAAGAAAAAGGATGGATCTGTAGACCATCATATTGAGTGAAATAATTTAGATCCAGAAAGACAAATAGCACATATTCTCTTTAATATGTGGATCCAAAAAAGATGACAAGAAAGTAAGAGACATTACTACTAAACAAGATGAAGGAAAAAAAGAGGTGGAGGGCATATAATTATGGAAGGTAAAGAGGGGATGGAGGGCTGGGGATTTAGCTCAGCAGAATAAGTACTTGCCTGGCAAGTGTGAGGTCATGAGGTCAATCCCTGGTACCAAAAAAAAGAGGGCGGATGGAGATGAGCAAAATGTATTACACACATTGAAATGCTCCCCAAAACATGAAACTAGGGAGGGCTGGGACAAGAGAGGTGAAAGTGATTAATGTTATGTAAGATATAAATCTGCCAAAATGAAGCCAAAAAATCTGTATAACCAATATAAAAAAAGTGTAAGGGGAACCTCTGAAGCCAAAAAAATTAAAAATTAAAATAAGTATTATGTCTCATCATTCTTCAACAGGGTGCCCATCTCAGTATTTCATTCATTCACTCACTGACTTGTTCAGTAAGAAAAAGCATAGGGGGCTCTGAGAGTACATAATAGACTTGGTTCAAACAAAGGCAAGAAACAGCCGCTGTGAGAAACCAAGAACAAAGTGGAATTGTCTAGTTGAAAGGTATCAACATACCCCCACCACACAAGACTTCCTAATGCCCCTAAATCTTGGTGTCCCAATTTAACAACCCATTCCTCCCATCCTATCTGATTACTTGTTACCCAGATATTCATTTCAGAAGTTATACATTTGATATCAAATATACAGTCTCTGGTTTTCTCCTATCCTTCTTTTTCTTTTGTCTTTTTGGAGACAGGGTCTCACTATGCAGTTCAGGCTGGCCTTGGACCACTCACTTTGTAGCCCAGGCTGGCCTCACACACACAGTAACCCTTCTGCCTCAACCCCTCAATGCTGGGGTTACAGGTGTGTGCCACCACGCCCATCCTTTCTCTTATCCTCTTGAGTCTCTACTAGTACTTACTGTTAGCTGAACAGAATTAGAAGGTTTAATGGAGGCATTAGAAACCCTCCATATACTAGTTGTACCTTAACTTTCTGATGACCTTTTTTGATTCTCAGGTCTACTGACACCAGTTTGCTTAGTATTCCTATGGCATTGATTTTCTTTTTTTTTAATTTAAAGAAAAAAGAAAGAAAAACAAGACAAAACAGAAAAAAGGATAGAATACAGAATTTCAAAGAAAAATATTAACACTAAGAAATTACTAGTTGAAAGGTCATATATTATCCTTAGAAATAGTTGTTCAAGTTAGGATTAGGGAAAGTGGACACTCAAACATTGACAGTGAAAATCATTCTGTTCAATGATCTAAAGAAAACTTAGTAATATGGTTTTCTATCTTACACACTTAAACAACCATATGGTTTTAACCTTTAAAGTACTTTCCTTCTCTTTCATTTTTACAATATCTATCATGTATTTTGGTTTTTATTACTTTCAGTTTTTATTATTTTTTTACACTAGAGAGACAATGTGATATTTACAATTGTGAGACTTATTTCACTAATGAGGATATTCTCAAAGTGCCTCCATTTACCTATCAAGGCCTCAAGATCATCCTTTTTTATAGCTGGTTAATATTCCATTGTATAAAAATACCACATCTTTTTTATCCACTCTGCAGATGATGGGCATTTTGGTAGTTTTCAAGATTTAGCTATTACAAATTGTGCTGCTGCTATAAACTTGGGTGCACATATATCACTGTAGCATCATCCTTTCAATTTTTTTTTTGGAAAATACCCAGGAGGGGAATAGCAGGGTTGAATGGAACTTCTAATTCTACTTTGTTGAGGAATCTCCATACTGATTTCCATAGTGGCTGCACCAGTCTACACTCCTACCAAGTGGAGAAGTGTTCCTATTTCCCCACAGCCTCACCAACATTTATTATCAGTTAATTTCTTGATGGCAGTCTTTCTTTCCAGAGTGAGATGAAACCTCAGTGCTGTTTTAATTTGCCATTTCCCGAATGACCAGTGATGGTGAACATTTCTTCATGTATTCATTTGCCATTTGTATATTTTCATCTGTGAAATGTGTGTTCATCTCAGATGCTCATTTCTGAAAAGCCTTTGAATTTGTGGGGTTTGATGTTTTTCAATTCTTTATATGTTCTGGATATAAGTCTTTTGTCTGAGGGGTTGCTGGCTAAAATTCTTTCCCGTTTCGTGGGTTTTCTTTTCACTCTGTTGGTGATTTCTTTTGAAGTGCAGAAAGTTTTCAATGAGATCCCAGTTGATTCTTTGAAATGTTTCCTGTGCAGTTTGCGTTTTGTTCATAAATTCTCTGCCTAGCCCTATGTCTCCAAGACTTCTACTTACCTTGTCTTCCAGTAGATTTAGTGTTTCTGTTTTAATGTTTAGGTCTTTGATCCATTTAGACTTTAAGTTTTGTGCATGGTGATAGACATGGGTCTAGTTTCAGTCTTTGGCATGTGGAGAGCAATTTTTCCAGCACCATTTATTAAAGAGGCTATCCTTTTTCCAGTGAACATGTTTAGCCCCTTTGTCAAATATCAGGTGGCTGAGTGTCTTTGTACCTATACTTGCATCTTCTAATCTGTTCCATTGATCCTCAGGTTTATTTCTTTGCCAGTATCATGCTGATTTTATCACTGTGGCTTTGTAGTATAATTTCAAGTCAGGAATTGAGGTGCCTCTTGCTTTGCCTTTGTCGTCCAGAATTACCTTTGCTATTCTAGGTTTCTTCTGTTTCCAAATGATTTCTAGGGAGTGTTTTCTCTAGATCTGTAAGGTATGTTAATGGTATTTTGATTGGGATTGCATTAAATCTGTGTTAACAGTTTTGGAAGTATGGCCATTTTTGTAATGTTGGTTCTTCCTAACCAAAAGTAAGGAATATCCTTCCATTTTCTAATATCCTCTTCAATATCCTTTTTTATAGTAGTATAGTTTTCAACATATAGGTCTCTTACATTCTTGGTTAGGTTGATTCCTGGGTATTTCATTTTTTTAGATGCTATTGTGAAAGGTAGTATTTTCATAATGTCTGTTTTTTGTTTGTGTACAGGAATGCTATTGATTTTGAGCGTTAACTTTGTATCTGGCCATGCTGTTGAATTTATTACCTCTAGTAGTCTTTTTTTTTTTTTTTTGGTACCGGGGATTGAACTCATGACCTCGTGTTTGCCAGGCAGGTGCTTAAGCCACTAAACTAAATCCCTGGCCCTCTAGTAGTCTTTTAATGGAGTTTTTTGGCTCTTCTATATAAAGTATCATGTCATCTGCAAATAATGATAATTTTACTTCTAGCTTTCTTATCTTTATTCCTTTTCTCTCTCTTGTCTGATTGCTCTGGCTAATATTGCCAGAACTATATTGAATAGGAGTGGTGATAGTGGACATCCTCGTCTTGTTCCTGATTTTAGAGTGAAGGCTTTCAGTTTTTGTCCGTTTAGTATAATGTTGGCTGTTGGTTTGTCATAGATGGCCTTTATGAAACTGAGGTAGATACCATTTATTCCGAGTTTCTGTAGGGTTTTTATCATGAACAAGTGTTGGACTTTATCAAAAGCTTTTTCTGTGTCTATTGAGATGATCATGTGATTTTTGCTTTTGGCTCTGTTGATGTGGTGTATTATATTTATTGATTTGAGTATGTTAAACCATCCCTGCATTCCTGGAATAAATCCCACTTGGTCGTGGTGTATAATCTTCTTGATGATTTGCTGCGTCCTATTTGCCAGTATTCTATTGAAAATCTTTGCATCAATGTTCATTAGTGAGATTGGCCTATAGTTCTCCATTTTGGTTGGGTCTTTCTCTGGTTTTGGTATCAGAGTAATAATTGCCTCCAGGAATGAGTTAGGGAGGATTGCTTCTCTTTCGATTTCATTGAAGAGTTTAAGGAGTATTGGCATCACATCTTCTCTAAATTTCTTGTAGAATTCAGCTGTGAATCCACCAGGACCTGGGCTTTTCTTTGTTGGTAAGTTTGTAACCACATTTTCCATTTCAGTAGCTGATACTGGGTTATCCAAAATTGTCATATCTTCTTGATTGAACTTTGGTAGATCCTATGTTTCTAGAAATCTGTTCATCTCCTCTGTGTTTTCCACCCTATGTGAGTAGAGATTTTCAAAGCAGGTATTCATGATCTTTTGAATTTCCATGGGATCTGTAGTGATTCCTATCTTTTAAGTCCTTATTGCATGACTTTGAGTTTTTTTTCTTTTCCTTGGTAAGGTTGGCTAGAGGTTTATAAATTTTGTTTATTCTCTCAAAATCCAGCTCTTCATAACAATTCCTAGATTGTTTTTTTAATTTCAATTGCATTAATTTCTGCTCTGATCTTTACAATTTTCTCTAAGAGCTTTGGGTTTGACTTGCTCTTCCTTCTCTAGAAGCTTGAGATGTAGCATCAGGTTGTTAATTTGTGCTCGTTCTGTCTTCTTGATCTGACAATTTATTGCTATATATTTCCCTCTTCAGACCACTTTCATTGCGTCTCACAGGTTACGGTATGTTGTATCATTTTCACAGAATTGCAAGTATTGCTTTATTTCTTCTTTAAATTTCACCTATAGCCCACTGCTTGTTCAGAAGGTTGTTACTTAACTTCCATGTATTTATGCAGGTTTTGCAATTTCTTTTGCCATTAATTTCCAATTTCAGTGCACTATGATCAGATATTATGCATGGGATAATTTTAATCCCTTTGCAATTACTGTTTTGTGGGTTAATAAATGGTCTATTTTGGAGAATGTTCCATGTGCAGCTGAGAAGAATGTATATTCTGATGTGGTTGGGTGGAATACTCTGTAGACGTCTACTAAGTACATTTGCTCACAGGTATGATTCAGTTCTATTACTTCTTTGCTGACTTTTTGTCTAGTTGATCTATCTCTTTGTGACAGTGGGTATGAAGGTTTCCTATTACAACTGTGTTCTTGTGTATTTGATTTTTCATGTCTGTTAGTGTTTGTCTTATATAGTTGGGTGCTCCTGCGTTTGGTGCATGTATATTTATAATTGTTAGTTCTTCTTGAAGTTTTCCACTAACAAGTATGTGGTTACCTTTATCTCTTTTAATCATTTTAGGTTGGAAGTTCACATTTTCTGCAAAACAGAACAGCTATCACTGCTTTTTTCTGGGTTCCTGTTGCATGGAATATTGCTTTTCATCCTTTGATTTTTAATCTGTGAGTTTCCTTTTGAGTCATGTGTTTCTTGTATATAGCATATTATGGAATCCTGTTTCTTGATCCATTCCATTAACCTATTTCTTTTGATAGGTAAATTGAGGCCATTTACATTGATGGATATAACTGATATGTACTGGCTCAACTTTGTCATGTTATGTTTCTGTTTCTTGTTTTCTGCTTTCCCCCTTTGTTTAACTGCTTTCCCTGCCTGGTGGTGTCATTCTGTTGTTCTGGAGATTGTAGTCATTTTGGTCTCTACCAAGTATATCTTTCAATACTCTTTCTAGGGTTGGTTTGGTGGACATGAATTTCTTTATTTGTTCTTTGTCATGGAAGTATCTTGTTTCTCCATTAAATCAGAAAAACAGTTTTTCTGGGTATATCAAACTGGGTTAAAAGTTGTTTTCATTTAGGGCTTGGAGTACTGCAACTCCAAGCTCATCTTAACTTGAGGGTGTGGGCTGAAAGTATGCCGTGATTCTGATGGGCTTTCCTTGATAGGTGAGTTGTGTCTTTTCTCTAACAGCTTTTGGTATTCTGTTTTTATATTGTATGTCTGGGATTCTAATTTTTATTTCTCTGGGTGTAGATTTATGTTGGTTGTGACTATTTGGCATTCTATATGCTTCAATTATCTGTGTATCAGATTTTTTCCCTCATGTTTGGGAAATTTTCTGCTATTACTTCTGTGAATAGTTTACCTATGTCATTTGTGTTGACTCCTGCATCTTCATTGATGCCTATTGGTCTTACATTGTTTCTCTTGGCATCATCCTGAAGCTGCTGTATTGTCATTTCATGCTGCTTTGTTGTTTTTAAAAGTTCTACTCTTTCATGATCGCTAACTGTGATCCTGTCCTCAAGGTCTGAAATTCTATCCTCAGCTTCATTTAAACAGTTTTGCCAGCTTTCAATAGAATTTTTTGTTTCTTGGATATATCTTTGTTTCATGGATTCTGCTTGTCTTCAAGGTTTCAATTTCCCATGTTCCTGTTTTTTTTTTTTAATCTATTTCTTCTCTAGCTATGCTGAGTAACTGCTTTACTAAGGTCGTTATTTCTGTCTTTACATAGGAAACTATTTCTAATTTGATTTCCTTTATAGCCTCATGAATTTGTTTATTTCATTTGCTATCTTTTCAGAGATTTCTGGGGTATACTTTTAAAGTCCTCTATTTCAATGTCGCTCGTACTTGCTCCTGATGGATTAGATGTCTAACACTGCATTTTGTCTTTTCATTTTGTCATTTTCACCTTTTGGGCACATATTTGGTCTTTCAATCCCAATAGTCTCAACTGTTGGTGGTGTGAATCTTAGGGTCCTACTGTGTGTTTGATGTCTGTCCAACTGCTGGGTACCACAATGAAGAAGAGGGCCAGTCACCTGAACTCTTCCTGCAGGGCCTATTGGGCTAGTCCTTATTCTTCCTGGGCTAACTAGTCTAGGAGTACTGATGTAGGTCAACTCTTATTTCCTCCTGTTGCTATGTCTTCAGGTTATTGCAAGTCACCAGATGTCCCTGTCTACAGTGTGTCAGCTGAGGCCCTACTGTGTCACTAGGTGACTCATAAGCTCTTTTAATTTTTAGAGCATTAATTGTCATGCCTTTGTGCTCTGATTCTCATAGATCTATCTTTTTGAGATTCCCTTTCCCATTTCTACCATTTACTACTATTCACTTTTACACTCAAGTACTACTCTACTGCAAAGCTCCTCCAAATTCCAGGGCATAGTAACAGTCCTCTGAGTGCTTTGCCAGCTGTTTACTCATTCCCAGAAGATAGATACTCATTCCCAGAAGATAAAATTACGCCTCGATCTTCAAAATTGCCTTTCACAGTGCTTTCTACACATAAGCAGACTGAATGAATCACTTTGAAGATTTTGGACTATGGAATGTTGGGAACCATGCTATCTCTTTGTTGCTTTCAGTATTAAGCATCATGAGGGAGGTACAGGTACAGTGTTAATATTTCACTACAAATAAGCCTTAGCTTTCCATAAGTGTGTATTTTAATACCAGTGAACTTAAAAATGTTTTGCATACAATACTGATTATGTTTTTAAACATTTCCACTAAATTATAAACTTGGAAATACGCCTCCTCTGTTCTTGTTTTTAGTAACCCAAATACTTGTTTCATACACAGATTACTGATATGAAATAAAACTACTTGTAAACTAAAATAAAAAACACTCAAATAAAACGTGTAGTTTTAAATGAAAATCTTCCCCTACACACACACAAAAACACTTGACTGTTACAGACGGATGACTGTGACAGGTAATTCTAATCTTTTTGCGCCACTGAGCTAAATCCCTGGCCCATATAACTCCAATTTTACGCAAATGCTCCCACAGAACTTCATGAAATACTTACTCATTTTACTCTAATGATAATAATGTAATTGATTAAACATCTGATGAGGACAATGCAAGAAAATTTTATGACTGTCCCACTACTGTATTTACACAGAAATCTCTGAAATATATAAAAGTTATTTTTCCGAGCTGTGTTTATTCAAGGAATGCAACCAATTAAAAATTTGATCAAAAGACTTTCTCACATTAAAGTTTACTGGGTTAAACTATTTCATAAAAATCAAACTCTGTTCATGATAAAAAAACAAAAAACATGGTGAACACAAGATTATTTCCTTAGCCTAATAAAGATAATCTATAAAAGTATACAGTAAAAATCATTCTTAGTGAAATGTAAGAAGCATCTCCTTTTCCCCTTTAACTTCTCTCTCTCTTTTTTAAATACAGGGTCCCACTATGTTGTCCACATTAGTCTTGAACTAGCCTCAAGTGATTCTCCTGTCATAGCCTACCGAGTAGATGGGACAATATAGGCATATGCCACTGCAACCAGCTTCTATTCACTTTTAAACATAGTTATCTAGCTAGAACATAAGGGGAAGGAGGGAAGAAGGAAGACAGGGAGAGAGAGAGAGAAAGAGAGAAAAAAGAGAAAGGGAGGGAAGGAGGGAAGGAGGGAAGGGGGAGGAAAGAGAATATGAATGAGGTATATTGTAAAGGAAAAAATCCAGGATAATTTATGTTTAGCAGGAGAATTCACCAAGGTGGCTGGATATCAGACCAACTATAGAAGCAATAAACATATTATACATACCACGAACTTATTTAATAATTGCAACAAAGAGATTAATGTCTTTACAAAAGGTTTGATAGGGGATGTTTGGGTATTCTTGTTCTCTGTCGTTTCTGTCATGTAGGTAAATAGTGCATCTTTCCTCTCCAGAGATTGCACTAACAAAGTGCCTTCTTAGAAGCAGAGACGATGCTCTCAATATACACCAAGATGCCGGCACCTTGATCTTGGGACTCCTAGCTTTCAGAACTGTGAGAAATAAATTCTGATGTTTATAAATCACTTAGTCTGAGGTTTTTTGTTGTGGTAGCACAGACTAAAATAAATAAATCCCTCACTCCAAGGAGAAAAATCAGTTTCAGATGGATTAAAGACTTAAAATATCAAAGATAAACTTGAAACATTTCAGGAAGAAATATAAGAAAAACTTTTCAGAAAAGTTTTTAAAACCAAAAGACTAAAGTACAAACCAAAAAAAGTAAAAGATATACTTGACATTTAAATCAAGAATGCCTGTTTAACAAAAAACTAGAAGATGTTTTAGCATTTGATGAATGGCGAAAGAATACCATATTGTCTCACTAGTGCAAGAAACTGAAAGAGTAAATAAGACCCAAAATCTTCAATAAGCATTGTGAAAGGTAAGAAACTGCTTAAAGGGGAAAAATAACTCGGAGAAAAGGAGAAAAGAAGGAAGGAAAAAGAAAAAAGATACAAATTTGTATATACACATTTAAGACAGTTAAGATGACTATACTACTAATTCTATTAGTTCTTGGAACAAAATAGTTAACACTCATAGGATTAGATCAATTTTGCATGACTATATCTGGGTAATCTGAGTAACTCTTGAAAATAACTGCAAAATACTAAAGTTTGTTAAGTTCCTACCACCTTGTTTTGAAAGACCATAGTGTTATTCTTTGGGTTTTTTGTTATTGTTTGTCTTTTTTCTTTCTTGTTTTTTTTTTTGGTATTTGTTTTGTTTTTCTCTGTTTAACATAAAAAAGAGAAATACATTAAAGATGGGTCCAGTGTTAATGCACACAGTCCCATTCAGCAGCTATGTATACTTCTGAGCTACAATAACAGAGTCTAGCAATTGCAACATAAACCCTGCAGCCTACAAAGGCTCTAAAATATTTACTATCTGGCACTTTATAGGAGCATTTATAGCCTTTGCTCTGTATACAAGGATGACTGAAAATTACAGTGAATGTTTACAATTTTTCATATTGCTACTAATTCCCCTCAAAACATTTCACCTTGCTGGAACACACTGATCCCATCATTCTTGCCACTTTCTGAAGCAGTTCTGGAAGTTCTCTGTAGTTACACTACCATGGCTGCTCTGACGTCCTGAATCAATTCAAAACATTTACCTATTGTGGTTATTTTGACTCTGGGGAAGAGCCAGAAGTTGCATGATACCAGACCAAGCCAGTAAGTAATGTGATGGTCAGTCAGCAAGTAACTGTAATCAAGTCAGTAAATAATGTGGATGATGACACACCCTAACGTTTTTACAAGACTGCCTGTGTTGGACAGCACTCAGCAGCAGCATTCGCCATATTTTCAATTACACTGTGTAAAGACACAAACAAGGATTTCCAGAACTGCTTTACAAAACTGGCAAAGACACTGACAGTGTTTGAGCAAAGGTATTTTAAGAGATTAATAACAATGTATCTTTTATTGTAATAAATGTTAAAAATTTAATGATCACCATATACAGTAGTACCACGATTCACGAATGTGTGTTTGCAAACGATTCAGTTTGCAAGCAAAGTATTTGGTAAAATTTTGCTTCTGTTCACAAACTGTGCATCAGGTGACAAATACGACCACAGCCATCCTCCCCACACAAACACAAATGCATCTTCCCCAAAACTGAAAACAGATGTAAGTGTTAATCAACCAGTACCACTTGGTATTTTGATCACATCTCATATGTTGCATTCATAGGAGTTCACTTTATTATTATGCTTTATAAGCCGTATCTTAATGTATTTTTATATATCTAAAACACTGTGTTATTAAACACTTTGGGGGAAGAGTTTCTCTAAACAATTTATTAATTTAGAAATTATATTCATGATATTGGCTTTTGTCTATTTCTATCATGTATGTATAAACTGAACTTAAGAAAAATACAAGCAAACAAAAAACTGAAACCATTTACAAGCATCTGGTTCTGACGAACATAGAACAGCAGTAACAAACCAATAAAATGCCTACCTGAAAAGGTTAACAGGGTAAATATTTAATTTCTTGTTAAATCTGCCTGTAAGAAAAGTACATTATTCACCAAATAATCTTCCTTCCCTTTTATTATGTATTTTTCTTTCAAGATTCTAGCCTTGAAAAAAAAAAAATCATACAACTACATGACTGCCTTGTTTTGCAAACAGAAAATTAACCAATCACAGACACTTGCTCTATCAATATATTCAAAGGATATTACTTAATCAAAGGGTAATAAGTAATTTCTCTTAGAAAGTTTTATCAATCAAAATAGGTAATCCTTACTGAGTTAACAAATCCACAGCAGAAGGAAGTGGTGGAAGAAGATGCTGAATTACTTCTTCAGAAAGGAGATCACCACAGTGGGAAACAAAGCTCTTGATAGCTGAAGAAAAAAAAAAACATACTGTTATACAGTAAATTAGAAAAAGAGCATCTGATTATGGTATGGCATTTATATTTTTTATTAGAAAATAAAGATGTATGCCAAAACCAAAAAATAATTCGAGGAAGTCTGGAATAAAAAAGAAGCTAGAGGAGCCGGGGATTCAGCTCAGTGGCATAAAACCCTGCTTGGCAAACTCAGATTTGTGAGTTCAATCCCCAGAACCACAAAAAAAAAAAAAAAAAAAAAAAAGAAAGAAAAGGAAGCTAGTGCCTTCTATCATTAATGATTAAAAGAAAAACAACAACAAAAAAAACCCCAAAGAATGGAAAAAGGGAAAAAAAAACCTTCCTAGGATAACTAAAAGGGATATCAATAGTTAACCTAATAGAAGATCATTTTTCTGGGCTTTTATTCAGCCTTTAAGCTCAGAGGTTAAGAAACAAAATTATACTTTCAAATTTGTCAGTTTTATAATAGTTCTACAGAACCTTTCTGACTCAAATCAGCATGTTCAGATTGAAAACTGTTATGAAACCAAGAACTTTTTATCTAGCATTACTTTAGTTGTGAATTTCAAGATCACATTCAAGACTGATTTTTTCTTTTTTCTTTTTTTTAAAAACAGTCTTGCTATGTAATTCAGGCTGGATTTGTTCTCATTATGGAGCCCAGGGTATCCCTGAACTCAAGGCAATCCTGACTCAGCTTCCTGAGTGCTGGCATTACAGGCATGAGATACCATGCTTGGCTGATTTTTCACTTTTAAGAGTAAAAATGTTGTGAGCAAACAAAACCAAAATCAGTGCTTTTTAATTTTTCCAGGAAACCTACTCTGTCTTAGTTAAAGTTTCATGGTGGAATATTTCTAACAGTCTCCATATACTGTTACTGTGAAAAACAACTTTCACAGATGTAAGACTAAATGGAAACTATGCTTCATTACTGCTGTTTAAAATAGAATCCTATTTATCAAATGGAGGAATGAAAGTTTATTTAAGACAAAGAAAGCAGTCTTGACAGTTTTCTACTGGATTGCATCATGCCTTAGCCTAAAGTTTAAGTGTTGTTTATTAGTCATTCTGCAGCTACTACCATCAACCAATCAACTATGTTCAGTTATAAAAATCATTTGAGGCAGATTTCCTCCTCCCCAAGTTAGGTGAAATACACAGTATATACATGTAAAGAGGTAGTGGAAAAAGCCAAAGAGAAGGAGATGAAAGACTGAACTGAACCTACCACTGAGTGCACCAGCTCGTCCTTCCAGGGTTACCTGCCATGTAAACGAATCTCCTCGGCTCTTTTCTGTTTCCAGATCTTTAGGAGATGATGGAAAGACACACTTCCACAACAACAGAACTCGAGCAAGGTGATGACTAACAACTGCAGGACCTGAAAATTATTCAATTGGTTACTACGAAATAATCCAAAGTGGTTATTCTTTAAACTTCTGTTATTAAACAGGAACTTCCCTCTTAAAATAAACGTATTTCAGCCACACACGCTAACACAGGCCTTTAATCCAAGAATTCAGAAGACTGAGACAAGAAGATCTCAAATTTGAAGCCAGCCTAGGCTACACACTGACACTCCATCTCAATAAAACAAAACACCCAAAGAAATAAACAAAAACCAAAAACATTTTACTACTGCAATAGTCCCCCCCCCCCCCGATTCTAAGCAAATCTCCTACTGAATGAATTATTATGAGTAGGTACTGGAGACACAAAGGAATAACAAAGAACAAATTATAAACCCTAGGTTCTGTGTAAACGCTTTCACTACTGCTGAGACTCAGTTTAGTATATGTGTAAAATAAAGCTGGTAGCAACTGCACTATTTGTCTCCAAGCATTTGTCAGATCCAAATGATAGTCTGCCCTTTGAAGTTTTTAGAAAATCTATGATACACTACTCTAATGGAAGATACAGTTGAAAATAACACAATAACTAAATCTAGGGGCTCACATATAATAAGCATACAATCTACTACTTAGGTGCATCTTTAGCCTCCAATGTTAACTTCTGACAGCAATTCTTTCAGGTCAGTAATCAGATATGGCCAGGCATGGTGGTACGTTCTTAGTACCAGCACTTGGAGGCTGAAACAGGAGGACTGTTATGAGCTTGAGGCCAGGGTGGGCTACACAGTGAGTTCAAGGCCAAGTCTGAATTACAAACTGAGATCCTGTCTCATAAAGTCAAAAACAAACCAAAACAAAACAACCTCCCTTTCAAAAGAATCAGATGTAAAATATTTCAGAGCAATATTAGTGAATTCAGTAGGAACAAAAAAAATTCCAGTAGTCAAAGGCAATGTACAGTAATAACATAGCAATTTAAAAAGAGAAAAAAGCTAAAAAGAAACATAAAAATTAAACACAGCTTTTTTCAACAGGTAATATTCTAAGGCTACCTTAAAATTCTCCTATAAACACATATTCCCTTTTTCTCATTTCCACATAATGTTGATTGCTGATCTTCCTTCTGTATTACAGAAACAAAGCATAGAACTAAATTGGGTCTTGAAAGGATATGGCTTAGATTAATAGCCTGGCTCTGGGGCATTTATTAATTTTGTAAGCCTGAAAGAGTAACAACTGTTTTGTGCTTCTGTTTTCCCATGTGTAAATGGAGATAATAACAGTATCTACCTCACAGTAGAGTTCCTAAGGCTTATAGAAGTTTATATACAGAATGGTGTTTGGCTCATAGTAAGCATTTATAAAATGTGTGACATGTAATTATTACTCAAACATTTTACTTATTTCTACAGGAAGAGGTGTGCCTAGTAACAAAATGAAAAAGCAACTGCAAGTCAATTTTTTAATGTATGCAATTTAATAGATTAACAACTTAGCCATTTTTCTTTTCTTTTTTGTATTGGGCCTTGAGTATAAGGCCTTTATACTGACCATTTTAATTTTATATTTTGAGACAGGGTTTCACTGAGTTGCCTACGCTAGAACTGAACTCGGGCTCTTCTTTCATCAGCCTCTCAGAATGCTAAAAGAACAGGTCCATTTTTCTTCTAATTTGATCTTTAGGAAAAGGCAAAACATACTTAACGTTTGCTGCCCACTACTTTTCCCAGGAATGGAATCCTGGGCTTTAGGCTACTAGGCAAGTGTACTACCAACAATCTACATCTCTACCTCATTCATTGCTTTCTTGATAAAGTAGTAGCAACAAAACAAAACACCCAACAAACAAACTAGACTTGGAATGAAAGAAGTCACGTAATGAAGGATAACTGACTGTAAAAGGTTTGTGCGTGTGTTGAGTACATATAGATGCACATTCCCACATGACGAATTATAGAAACACAAAATTGTGAAAGCAAAACTTAGTCACACACCAATAAATAAATGTGCAGTCATTGAAAGTATCCATAATTGAGAGAAGTTTCATATGTACAGTATTTGCCCTTGTACCCTCCTTAAGAATCTCACTAGCTTAGTACTGGACAGTACACCATGTATTCCTAAAGAGGCATTAAAATAATGTCATTTCAGAGACATATTAACTAAGTGACTAAAAAAGAGTATATTGTAATTTCAAGGTTAAAATATATACAAGTTTTTCACATCCAAGAATAATCCTGCATCTATCAAAGCCAATACAAATATATATTTCCTAAGCCATGCACAGATTACATGGGACATATATATGTAGGTGAACCCAAGTTGTTTTATATGGCATCATATTAAACTGGAAAGTGTAACAAAAGAAAGGCTACAAACTATTGCAGTCTACATACAAGGAGCAGATCTGATTTAATTTACTTAAGTTTATGTTGATATACAGTAGTGAATGCATTAAAATAATAAAGAAAGTATAAATTGTGAAGAGAAAAATAAAAATACAGAAGACAAATTAAACCTCAAATCCTATTTAATAAAGTGTTCATGGTAGCCCTGCTGGCTGGGGGAGAACCAGGAAGGAGGCCACCCTTCTTAACCCACTCCCATGAGCCAGAGAGAAGAACACTGTCCCCCTTTCCCTGTAAGCAACTGGCTGATTCAGAGGAACACAGGCTGAAATGATAACAACTGAAGTAAAGAAACACTCTAAAGCTTATACTGTTTGATTGACTTTGCAAACCCAAAATCCTTAGTCTGAGCTACTGTTTAGAGGTTAACAATATGAAAAATAGTAACTTTTGTGGATTTCCAAAAGAAAAAAAAAAAGCATTCAGATTGTTACCTAAAATTTCCTTCAAAAATGAATCAAGGCTTCTTAAAGAAATGGCTGATGGCAGGCCTGAGGCAGTTAATGTACAACATAACACCCAGGATATCTTACACAAAAACAAACATCCTATTAAAGAATCTAGGTTCATGTTAAAAGGACATGTGAGGGCCGGGGATTTAGCTCAGTGCCACAAGTGCGAGGTCACGAGTTCAATCCCCAGCACTGGAAGGAAAAAAAGAAAAGAAAAGACATGTGAACCAAGTTCCCAGTGACCAAAGATCAGACAATTTGAGGACCAAAAGAAGTAATAACTACCTTGGAGTTCATAATACTTAAAAACTTCACTGATCCCTTTTGAGAGTTGCTAGGACTCTCATATCCTTAGTCTAAAAACAGATAACAAAGGGAAAGAAAAACACATTTAAAAAATGAACAAAGCCCTAAAAAATGTAATTAAAACATCAAAATTTAAATCTTTAACCCAGGTGTGGTGGTGCACACCTATAACCTCAGCACTTGGGAGGTTGAGGCTAGATGATCACTGCAAGTTCAAGACAAGCCTGGGATATAAAGTGAGCTCAAGGCCAGCCTGAACTGCACAGTAAGATTCTGTCTCAAAAAAACAACAAAAAAAATCTTTTATAGTGATTAGTCTGTAAATGGAATGACATTGATATCAACATCTTTTAATAAAATACTATATCTACTAAGCAGTTTATTTTCCCTGTAATTCACTAACAGCAATATGGCAGGTGTACAAACACCCACCAAACAGCAAAGGAAAGCTTGCCACATTACAGCAATAATATTGTAAAATAACGGTCTATGCTAAGGGCCAACATTTTCTGTCAGAAAGTATTTGTCTTAGAAAGTCATACATGGGCAAACCACTCGGGACCCCTTTCTGTCTCTCTCTCACACAGTAACTTTCTTTCTCTCAATAAATATTTTTGCTCTAAAAAAAAAAGAAAAGAAAAGTCATACACTTTTAATTATGTATTTGATCTTTCTGCAGGACTTGATGACCATAGGCAAACTTTGCTTCTAGACACAGAAATCTGATTCTCATAATTCCTTTTAAAATTTTTTAAATTTTAATTTTTTAATGACAGCAAAATTTTGCATTATTAAATGCAAGAAAAGAAATAGGTTCTGCAGAGTGAGTTTGGGCCAAGGAAAATAAGTATACTCTTCAGAAAAGAGCAGGTAACCATGAAGTGAAACAGTAGCTGACTTTCACAGAATTCTTATACGTCATAAAATATTCTCCTTTTGTCTTTTTTGCAACAATTAAAAAACATAATTCTTGAGTCACATACCTTATGACATTCATAGCAAGCTTTTCGCCTTGACCATCATTAAAACAGGCGTGTAAGCTACTATGTATTACTTCTTGGGTTCTAGTCTAGTAGGTTCTGTGTACTAACCCTCTTGTGCGAGAGCACAGACCCTGTTAAAATAAAGACTCAATTTGGTATTCCTGTTAAAAGAGAGGGGAAAAAAAGGCAACAAAAAAATAAAGTAAAAACAGATAGCAAGACAGATTTTGCATCTAGACTGATCTAGTCCAATAAATATCTTTAATCATCTTAAAAAGTATTATTTAAAGTATCCCTTCATTAATGATTATTTAAGATTCCTTTAGATCAAATCATTTCATATACAGCCAGGTGCCAAAATGATTTAATGACCAAATCCAAGCAGTTATTTCATATCCCAAAACTAACTCATGTAATAGAGACTTCAAATGTAACTATGATAAAATAATAAAATTAAGTTATAGGATGTGAAAAGTCATGATCATAAAGCAAT
>PVJX010025216.1:0-27208 GCA_004027295.1 Dolichotis patagonum | reverse complement strand
TGTCTACTGTGTACTTCAGACACACAAGAGTCCAGTTAACCAGTGAGAACCGGCCCAGGACTTCAGTTGGAAGCACATGGGAAAGCCGCTGCTTAATTGCTCCGGTTCTTAAATTGGTGGAAGGTGTTCTGTTTTGTATGTAGATGTCCCCCCATCCATAGGCTCATGCATTCATAGGTGAAGAGTCTCCTAGGTGGCTGGATTAGGGTGTGTAAATATGGATCAAGGGAGCCATGCGATGCTGGGATTAAGGGAAGCCCCATCCTGGGAGTGAGTGGCACAAATAGTAGGTTTACAGATTGGATGAATACACAGTAGACTTTGACTTATGACCTCTACTAGTTCACAGCAGCTGGTTGTAACACAAGTTGGTCATAAGTCAAGACTACTTTTCCCATAAGAAATGATGGAAATATCCATAATGCATTCTGAATCTCCTGAAGCACTCCTTAACTAACCTTTTCATAATAAAAATGATTGCATAATTTACCAGAAACACCAATTATTTTCCTAGTATATTCACCAAAAAGTTACCAAATGTGCCTCGTTTACCAGAAATGATTTTATACTGTACTCACCATTCAAGCTGACAGCTTTGGCTTACAGGAAGGGAGGATGAAGTGGAAGGTGGTTATTGTTTGGAAGGAGAGTCCCCTTCCATAGCAACACCAGGACTCTGGCTCTCTAGTGTCCTTTCTCTCCTTAGAAGAGTCTGTGGCCCACTAGGACCTGCTTCTGGCTCACTGGGCCTCAGCCTTTTCAGAATTACAAACTTGTCTAAGGTTGTCCGTTTCTGTCTTTTCTTTAATACTGTTCTGTTGTATGACATGACATTGTCATTAAACAGGTGAATGCAATAATTGGACTTTTCTCTCACTGGATGGGTTTCTCTACCAGTGTTTGTAGATCTGCCCATTTTTTCAGGATTTCTTTTATTTCAGAAGAAGAGCTTTGCTGCACTGATTGTTGATACTCCCCCTCCCGAAAGCTCCTCAGCTGTCATTCTCTGTTGCTCAGCCAGAAGTTGCCAAAGTTCCTCTGTAGACAATTCTGAGTGTTCCTCCACCAGTCCCTCAGCATCACCACTGTCTACCTGCAAGCCTGTGGGCTCTGCTATAGTGACAGTGTCATCACCCACAGGGTCCACTGAAGGTGCAGGCTCCTCCACACAGCCTTCAGAGTCTCTCTCCTGTATGGTTTTAGGCCACACTTTCTTCCAGGTAGATCTTACATCTAGAGAGACATTGGCTCAGGACTTCTCAATTAACCCCACACAGGAAAGGATGTTTTAATGTTCCTTCAAGAAATCTTTAAGGGTTACGTCTGTATTGGGACCATCTGGAAGCACTTCGGAAACAGCTCATTGGTGTGTAGCTTCTCAAAGTTAGCTATAACCTGCTGGTCCATAGGCTGCAGTAGAGAAGTAGTCTGAGGTGGGAGTAACTTGACTGAGGGCTGTGGAAATTCTTCAGGTAATTCTCCTTTCAAATCTTGTGGGTGAGTGGCATTGTCCATGATGAGGAGAGCCTTAAGTAGTGAACCACTGTGTTCTAGATATTTCTTAACAGTAGAAGAGAAAGCCTCCCTGATCCACTGAAGAAAAACTACACTTGTTACCCTAACTACCTAACTTCGTGTTAGATCTCCACATGATCCCTGGTCTATTCTTCATGGCTTTATGTTTTCTGAACACTCTTGTCTCAGAGGGATAAATCAAGAGAGGCTTTATCTTGAGCTCACCACTCGGAGTGGCACATAGCAATAAGGTTAACCTTGCCTTCATAGGCTTGTGGCCTGGTATTTTCTTCTTCTCCTGGGTTCTCCCAGGTATTTTCTTCCAGAAAAGGCTGGTTTCACTGCAGTTGAAAGCCTGATGAGAACCATTTCCCTGTGTCGTCAGCAGCCCTTTTATCAGCACTGGCTGCTGAACCGTGCCTAGTTAGGCTGTGAATCCCAGTTCTCATCTTCAAATTGTGAAACCACCCCTTACTAGCACAAAATGCGTCACTATTATCACTCTTTGATGAGACTCTTTACACGATCTGTGTTTATAACCCTAGCTTTTCCACAAATTAAACACTCAGGCTATAATCTGACATCTGCTTTCATTTATCCCACACTAGCAACAGCCTTTCTACCTCATCTAACACCGTTAATGTGATTTACTAATTTGAGTAACACCTCTAGCAACACCAGCTTCCTTAATCTTTTCTCTGTAAGACTGTCAAGATGGTGAATTTCTACATGCTGTGCATATTAGCGAGACTGATCAGATGAATGCCACTTTCTTATTTATCAGCAATTTCCTTTTTCTTTCCTATTTTTTTAGTCCCTCCCCCCAATCTTCTTTTCTACTGTGATTACTTTCTTTACCATCCTTTTCTTCCTTAGCTTCTTTTCTAGTTTTTTGGGGGCCACTTTAATAGCAGTAATTACAGTGATTACATAAAGCACTGACCGAAATCACATCCACAAACACACCCATCTGGGCTCAGACTGACATATACCCTTACACGTACTTTACTGGCATTGTGACTCTGTTTACCACTGCACATGTAGCTGGCATTTGGGTAGTAAAAGACTTTGGTCATAAGCTAAACCTAAAATTCCAGCTGTAACCGGAGTTGTTCGTGTGCGGTACCAGTAACTCAGTGGTGCACTGTAAAGGGAGAGAGGGAAGACAGGCTGCTGCTGCTGCTGCTTGGTCCTACTTTCTGCCTGCCCTGTGATGCCACGGACTGTTTCTCCTCTGTGATGTCCCCTTGTCAGGATGCCCTGCTTTGGAACCAGCGGCTTCCAACTGAAACCTCTACAAACTGTGAGCTGGAATGAAACTTTTCTTCCTTTAATTTTGGGTGCTGGATACTTTTGTTTCGGCAATAAAACAAGTAAGTTAAGACAGAAAGTAAGCCAGAACTCTTGGAGTCATCTGTGCCCAGACAGCAGCAAAGTCCTCACTGTTTTGAACTTGTGTGGAACATTACTATCCATTAGTCTTCTCGGTTTTGTGACCAGTAAATTCCACTTCTTTGTATTTGTTTATGCACCTACTTTGAGGCCTATCACTTGTAATTAAAGTTATCAAGATCATTTCAATGGTCTTAAGCAAGGGAGGTGGCTGAACTTTGACCCAGTCAGCTATTGCCAGCACTTAGAAAACAATTTGAAAAGGAAAGTCATTAGCTGCATTCAGTTTGACTTGATAAAGATAAGGCAAGATGACCTTACGGGGCATATACGGGGCATATCTCTGGCCCTGTATCCCCACACTCTTGAGCTCCTGCCCAAAACCATATCCTGCTTCATAATGACACAGTTACACACTTTTTTCTTTTGTGAAATCATTTTTTCATCCTTCTTTATCAGTATGTATAAATTAAAATGACAGAAGATTCACTGAGAAGGCCCCAACTCTTCTACTTTCTTTGCTTGAGACATGATCTATAAAGTTTTTCACCAATTCATTATTATCTCATTTTATTGATCGTCAAAACACATGGCCCACAGGCTCTCTAGGTAGTAATACAAAAATGAACTCACATAGATCTCACTAAAAGTAGTTAATTGATATATCATAAAATTTATGATATGATAGAAAAAAGAAGTTTCCATGAACTATGAATTGATTGGCAAACTGGAGCTGACTCTGTACCAATTTAATGGTTTTCTGATCTTTTTAACAATTTTTTTCTTGCTACAAAGCATTATCTTCCAAACTGAAAATTAATGCAGTTTAATAAAGAAATAAAGGTCCTGAAAACAAATATTAACTCAATTTAGAGGTGAAGCAAAGGCAATCAGTCATATAAGGCCACACTTTTCCTGCTCAAGTTTGAAAACACCTGTTGTGTTTTAATCATTTGCTCGGAGGAAAGATGATCATGGACATAAGTTTAAAAAGATAGATTAATTTAAAAATAAGCTGGTGATTCTAACACTGTCTTCCGGTTTCACTGAAAATCTTACCAAAGTCAACAAACATGTCCCCAGAATGAGATGCCAGAAACCTTGACCACTGGGTAAACCTAATCTCCCCTAGAACTCTGCGTCCTCATCTGTAGGGTGAAGTGTAAGAATGGATGATTCCAGACCGTAAAACATAATAATAACACAAACACCCATTATCTACCTGAAGGTTTGTAAATAACTGATTGAAATTATGATCTCTTTAAGAAACTTTAATCTGTAAGCCTTCAAACTCCTGAAGTGGATAAACTAGGAGATGATTGCCAATATCATAAAATGATTCTTGTCCTTATTCTTTTAAATGCCAATATTCTACTATGCAGTTAAAATACAGTATACATTAGAAAAAAGGGGAAATCATATGCAAAGTCTGTATTACAGCTATTTCATAGAACAAATTATCCATATTAATGGTGAACAATTTATCTTTGTTTTCATGGACAGTTTTGAGGATAAGCCACACTCATTTGTCTAGATTCCTGGATAAATAAAGCTACTTTAAAAGAGGTGGATGTAAGCAACTTCTAGGTATGTGAATCTGTATTTTCCTAAAAACTATTGTTTGGAAATTATTAAGGATTATCACTCTTGGATATACATTGAGAATTGCACAATCAACTCTATTTTAAAATTATACATTCATTGCACCAACACAAATACAATCTCTATTTCTGGAACATCGCATTTCTGAAATACCTGACCCTGGAGCTTCGTTAGAGTTTAATTGCCTTACTTTGTTTGATTAGTTGATCACACAGTTGCTCATTAATAAATAAAATAGTAACTAGGCCACTTTCTAGAATGGATTGGGGAGGTGATTTTTAACCTACTCTAGACAAACTTTTAATTAACCTCAAACATTATCACCATTTCTCTCTCTGCTTAACTCTGACCACTAGGGTGAAGGTGTCTGCACAGTGCTAGCGAGAAACACTCCCCTCCTTCAGGCTAATTTCATATAAACGACAAACTGACTCATGCTTGAGTTCTTTCATTTTTCCCAGAAGATTAGAATTTTCTGAAATATTAAAAATCATCCTAATAACAGCAATCACCCTATTTCATAAGATATGGATTTTTTTTCACAGTCCAGCATCTCCAAAATTGGCCTGTCTCAGAACTAATGGTGTCATGCAGTCAGCTAGCCAGGTGACGGTTGTGACGCTGCAGAAGCTGTGTGTGCACATGTGAACTTCGCTGCACTTTCTATCATTACTGGCAGCTTCAACCGCTGCATGTTTCAGTCTAGGAACTACTCAATAACCTCTTGAGGACGGAAAAAGAATCCGAGACGTTTAAAGACTTTCAGTTGTACTGACATGATTCTTTATTTGTCTGAATTTTAGACAGGTCCCTAAACCTTCTCCTCGGCCCTTCTCTGTATTTCCACGTGAGATCTAGTCTTAGCAGGAGTCCTCCTAAGCCAGTTCAGCAGGCCCATCCTCCACTCCTGGTAACTGATCAGGTTCCTCATGCTCCAGCAATCTCAGGTGATGTCTGATCACCGTGACCCATCTTCAGCAACAGTCCTGTTAGGTC
The DNA here is from genome assembly GCA_004027295.1 of Dolichotis patagonum. NCBI lineage: Eukaryota > Metazoa > Chordata > Mammalia > Rodentia > Caviidae > Dolichotis > Dolichotis patagonum. The sequence continues at coordinate 21,703 of PVJX010025216.1, read as the reverse complement.
GGTCGTAACCAGGACCTCCCTCACGCTGAAGTTCCCTTTCTCACTCCCCCTCCCCGAGCTTCCCTCTGTTCCTTGACTGTAAATCTCCACCTGCCCACGCCGTGTTCAGCATCCATCCCTGTTCTACATGGAGCACTTTATTCCCAAATAAAATCAGCTGGACTGTTATAGCTACTTTCTAGCTCTGTTTTTTCTTTGACAGTATGTACTGCAAAATATTGTAGTGCAAGTGTCAACAGCTTGGGAAAATTCTATAATGAAGAATTCCTTGAAAAAATGATACAGTACCATCACCCTTGGCAGAATAGAGGTTGTTATAGTACAGACAATACGGATTTTGAAAACTGAACTAAACCGGTTTGCGAACTGCACTTCACAAACTCACGAGAGAGACTGATTTTTATGCCCAAGTTAGCCCCAGAGAGTCTTTAGATAGACATAAAAAAATTTTAAAACAACATGAAAAGAGTGCATATCGTTTATCGACATTTTTCTCATAGAGTTACACAGCCATTGGGGTGTGTTAAGGTCTTAGATTCAGTGACTCCCAGTGGGTTTCGGCTTGGAGACCACATGTGGAAAGTTAGTGACAGCTTAAATGTTGAACCAGGAGGCACTGCCAAAGGATGGTCGAGCTGTGTGACACAGGCACTCAGCACATCCACAGAGAAAACTGAGGACACCCTGCCTCTTTCCTCCTAGTCCAGCCTGTTCCCCCAACAATACTCCTCTTCCTTTTCTTAATTCTTCCATTAAAAATATAATTATGGGTGGATCTTTCAAAAGCTGGGGAGTGACTGAGCTTTTTAAAAAGTGTGTGCTGAGCATATTCTCTTTCATGAAAAGTAAAATCCACACTTCATCCACTTTTTCAGCAAATCTCTGCACCATCTGACCTCTGGTCACATTTCCAGTGTCTCAGATAAAATATCATAATGGATAGACTTAGGCTAGAAATTGTTCATCGTCTGTGTGAGATTCACATGTAACTGAGTGTTGTGAAGCCCTTGTTAGTCTATCAACTCTACCCTGGCTCGCTCTGCTCCAGTCACCTGGTTCCTCTTTGCTCCCCAAGGCACCGGGTCATCCCTCCCTTGTATGCATGCTGACTGTCCCCCCTTCCTGTGCCTTCCTGTGCCTCTCTAGCTCCTCTTTGTCCTTCAGGTGAGAGCCCAAGGGTCACTTCCCAGGTGTCTTACACTCAATCCTTACCCTCAATCGGGATTCTTCAGAAGCTTTGCTGCGCACTTCTTCCTGTCTTTCACAGCACGAGTCGGTTTGCAGTCATTCCCACTAGTGCTGCCTATACAGCCAGCACCTGTACGAGTTCCCTTTTGCTGCTTCTCTGGATGGATTTGACCTTTTCTTCTTTTGTTAAACTCCTCTCTGGGCTCTAGGTCACCGAGTTCTCCCTCATCTCCTCCTGCCTCTCCAACAGTTCTTGCTTAGTTTGCTGTCTTGGTGTGACTCCTCCAGCTGCCAAAGTCCTGTTCCTGGGCCCCTTGTCATCTCTAACCTCATCCATTGCTCTAAACAACCTCACTCAGTCCTGGGCTTTAACACTGTGTGCTGCTGAGATTCCACATGGTTGCAGCTGAGACTTTCCCCGTAGCTGCCCAAATCCCGTATCTAATCTCCCATCACCATCCCTTCCTACTCGCCCTCGCCTGAATGTCTAACATGACCCCAAACTCATGTCCCAAGAAGAACTATCCACTCCTCACAGCCCAAGACACATTTCTCCCTGCGGACACCTGCACCTCAGCAGAAAACAGCACCACAGGCCACTTAGCACTCTCTTTCCAGCCTGCTGCATCTCAGTCATGAGCAAGTCCTGTTGATTTCCTCACAGCCAGGTCCACATCCCCCTCTGGACCACTGACTCTGCACCTGCCACGCTGTCTCTTGCATCCACCCCATGGTCTTGCTGATGGGCCTCTCCGCCTCCAGCCCTTCCTCCACCTAAACTGCATTCTCCAGCAGTGGCCAGTGTGGTCTTTTTACAATGTCAGTCAGATCATGCTGTTCCCTGGCTTAGATCCTTTACATTTAAATCCCACCTCTTTTGCCTTACAAAGCACTGGTTTATCCCCTCAGCCACTGCTCCTGTTGCTCTTGGTGTGTTCTCCAACTGGCCATGTTTATTTCTATATCAAAGCCTTAGCATTTGCAGCTTCCTTTTCAAGGACTCTTCCCCACGGTCTCACATGGCTGAGATCTTGCAATGTCAGTTTTTTGGTTTTTTTTTTTTGTACCAGGAATTAAACTCAGGACCTTGAGCTTGCCATGCGGGTGCTTGTGCCACTGAGCTATATCCCCAGCCCCCATCAGGTCTTAGAGCAATTAATTGTCAGCTCCTCAACGTGACTTTCCCTAATCCCCAATCTAGCATAGCCAGCCCCTGGGATGTGTGATCTGCGGCAGTACCTCAGGTATTTCCCTGAGGCTCACATTGCAGTCCAGCATCTTCTGCCCTTCCCAGTAGGGTAGCAGCTCATAGAGCCAGAGTCTGCCAGCTTTTTACCACTAGGTCAGCTAATACATCGTAGGCACCAGGTGATGTCGGTTGCCTGACTGATTAAGTAGCAAATGGTTTGATGAGGTTGAATATCCCATGCTTGTCAAACTTGCACCTCAGGAGTTTTTCTCTGCTGTGACTTGGTGGACAGTCTCCTCCAGGCGCCCTGACTGCTAACAGTTCTGAAGAGTGAGCAAGCGTGAGCATCACCTGGGCAGTGGGGCGGGGAAAGTGCTTCCAGTGCAGCAGCTCAGCCTATGCACCTGGCACTAGTGAGAGCCGCTGCTGTCCCCTTCCTCCGTGCTGGTGACACACGTGGTCCAGCAGCAGTCACAGATATTTAAGCCCTCAGCTTCCAAAGGACCAGCCCCTACACAGGCAGCAGAAGGACACAGGACTGGTCCTTGGGACCTGAGGATGGCAGTGCTCTCCACAGAGTCCAGTGTACAGCTGGGGCCAGGCACCAGGTGTAGACAATGTGGCACTTTCTGGACCAGTGCCTCAGCTTCCGGGCTGTGGCTGCGCAAAATGACTGCGTGTGTGAGCCAAGAGCTCTGTTTACCTCCTGTCCCATAGTTCTGAGAGCCCTAGAAGCTGAGAGGTCTGTCCTCAGATGTCCTTGCCTGGCCACAGCAGTGGGTGGAAACTGCAGGCCTGCTTAATGTTCCTCCAGCGACAAGCGGGTCTCAGCGGGGAGTGCGGCTTCACACTGTGGGAGGGAGGAACAAACAGGACTGACTTGCTAACTGGTGTCGGCATGCGGGGTCCCTGAAGGATCCTGGGCAAAAGCTTCACCGTGCTCTGGCCACAGGCAGTGGTAAGACTGGGGCTGAGTGTAACGCTCTGGCCACAGGCAGTGGTAAGGCTGGGGCTGAGTGTAATGCGAAGCTTAGGTGGGATATGCAACGCATCTCCTGTGGAGAAAGTCACACATGTGGAAAAGACTCGAACTTTCCAGAAGATTTTACAAGCTTGGTTATGAACTCCACAGGGCTAATACTTCAATGGGCTGTCAGTAAGCCAGGGCAAGGAAAGTGATAAGAGACCCATAGACACCTGTACAGGCTTTCTGGGCTCCTTTTTCTGCTCCCCCAGTTTCTCCAGCTGCATTCGAGCCAGGTACCTGCCTGCGGTAACTAAACTCCAACTATGATGTGTCCTGATTCCTTCCCAGGAGGGATCCACAAATCAATCCATTTGGAAGCTCATTTCTCCCCTCGTGTACATCAGAGGTTCTTTCCAGGTGACATTGGGCCATGTCCGAAGATGACTTTTGGTGGTCACAGTTGTGTGAGAGGGGTGCTTTGGGGTGTAGCAGGTGAGGCAGGGCACTGCTCAACACCCCACAACACACAAGAAATAAACCCACATGCAGGTTACTCTGCACAAACCATCCCCTCTGCAGTCTGAGAAGTCCTGACGTATACTGACATGTACTCAAATCTCTCTGCAGCTCTTGCTCTAACTAGGGACTTTGAGAAGAAGAGAAATGCCCCTGTGAACCTGAGTGAGCTGGCTGATGGTCAGTTTGCAAATAATTCTATTCTAGAACCATCTGTCTGATCTCTGAGTCCTTCTGTATGCAACACATGCCATACCACGTAAGATTGTGCTGTAATCTTCCCCTCCCATTGAACACCTTCCTTTACATCATTGCTAGCAAGCCCTTCAGATGGCTAGAAGGCATTACCATCCACATGTATTTTTTTAAAAAAACCCTCAAGTGCATATTCCTTTGGAAGTTTAATATCATGGAAGTCACAAGGCCATTTATAAGGATTATTTTAAAGCCTTTTTATGGTTACTATTAAATAAATTATATGTTCAGTGTGCTGGAGCATCAGAGAAGAGATAAATGTAGAATCCCTGCCTTGAAGTAGTTGCAATATCCTGCTAGGCCCAATAAAACAAGACATGAAAATCTACTTTACTGTAACAAGAACAGTCAGGTCTCATCAGGGAAAGAATTCACAAGGGAGACTGTTTCAGAAGACAACCCAGCAAGACCTAAACTAAAGAACAGAGGGCTTGCCGACCATGACGACCACAGTGTCACTCCCTTGCCACCTTGAGTTAAGGTGGAGAGACTCACAGAGCAGGAGGGGAGGCCCCAGGGACCACTGCCAGAGATGCTGAGCGGAGTCCGACTGGTAGAAGCACACATTTATCCCCCTAGTCAAGAATAGCTAAAGTCATTCTGCACAGTGCCAGCAGGGAGCAGGTGGTATTTGCTGCCACTGTGGAGAAGAGAAGCCTTATAGAGACTGCGAGCTGTTCAGGACTGGAGTCTCTATTAGTGCATGAATTTGCCTGGGCACAATGAACTGAGTGGCTTAAATTAGAGCTGTGTATAAATCAGTTCATTTAGAAGGCCGTGAAGAGTTAGTCCATGTGCTGCCCCAGCTCCTGGTGGTTTGCTGGCAACTTTTGACACTACACAACAGTGATGGCAAACTTCTTGGAGCTTCCAATGGTGATAAACAATCCACTACCGCAGCCACGACTCACATTCACCAGCACTGTTACAGAAGCATCACCCCAGTGTACCTTCACTCTCATGGGTTTCTCTACCTGTGCTGTTATTCAGATTTGCCCTTGTAAGAAGGATCCAGGTCTGACTGAACTAGTCACTCACTCCATCCAGTACAGCCTCGTCCTGACTACACCTGCATCCACCCTGTTCCCATGCATGGTCACACTTAGCGGTACTGAGAACTATGAGTGTTGGAGAGACAAAGTTTGTCTCATGCCAGGGAGCGGGAAAAGAAGGAAAGGATTCTGGGCTTCTAGCACCCTGGTTTATTTAACAATACACTGATGATAACCACATGCCTCCAAGCCACAGCATATTTTAAGGTGTGTCCCAGCCTTGACTCTCACCACTCCATTGTGGCCCCTGCTGGTAAGATGATGGCAGATGTGACGCCTTACAACTTCCTGAAGCTGTTCTGGAGCTCCCAGTCAAGACAGTGGACATTTGAACTGTGCTTACACACAACCACCTCCCTACTCTACCTCTTCTTTAAAAATAGAAGTTAAATGATGAACAAATTATAAGCATTGTCTAGAATTGCATGGCATTCAATAGTAGTTGGGTGCTCTGTGGGGGTGAGAGATAGGGTAAGTTCTGTGGACAGGCCAGGACAAACATCAAGCTTACTGTGAGGTAGATCGCTAAAAAGCACAGTGTGCCAGAAAAGTCAGTCTCAGCCTATGAGATCTGGCCCCAAGTTGTGGTGAGACCGAAGAAAGTCAGACTGACCCAGGATCGCAGAGTGCGATTTGTAGGATCCACTGACAGAAATGTTGTCTTGGATGGCAGCTTGTGATCTGAGCCAAAAGAGACAAAAGTGACTCCAACCAAGCCAGAATGTGCTTGGCTCACCCCAAGTTAATATTAAAGGCTCAGTACCATTCCTCACACCCATGTATGGTTGTGAAGTCCCACACACCACTCTAAAGGCTTGGCGTGTTTATGGTATGCTGGGAAGCTTGGGACTAGAGAGCAGGGTTCCTCAGGGCAACCATGGTGGCTATGACTCAAGATGGCTTCAGTCATGTCAATTGAATCCACGTATGTATCTGGAAGACACTCGGGTTTTTTAAGTCCAAGTGGTCTAAATATTAGGGTTGCCTTTAGAGCTACAGAGTCCAAACCACCATGTCCAGAAGTGTTGAGCAGCACCTTAGGGGATGCTGTTCACAATGTGCCACACACAGCCAGACACACATTCTCGGTGCTTGCCATCTACTTACCTTCTGGTCCTACAATACCAGCTCCGCCAAAGCTGCGTTCCTACCAGCCCAGCTGACTCCTATGCCCCTTTCTTAGTTCCTGCAGTCACCACACTCTGCACCAGCAGTTCCCACTTCATGCTTCGTGCTTGACAGATCATCAAAAGTGTCATTCCTCATTTCTCACTCGTTTCTGCCAGCATTTGTGCAGACTCCTTTCCCCAGATCAGTGTGGTTGCTCCCTTATTCTCCCCACCCATTCATCTTCATCCCAGCATTTGTGGTCCCTCGTTCACAGTCCTTGAGGAACATCCCTGAGGAGAAGAGGACACGGCATTGTTTCTACCAGAGCCCTCTTCCTGAAGCACAGGTTGGTCTGTCACTCCCCACTCAAGAGTCTCTAGAGTCTTCCCACTTCCCTCCAGGACAAATGCTGCATGTCGAGCACAGATCCACCAGACTCTGAGCCATCTCTTCCTACATGCTGTGCCAACATCATCTCCTCCTCCTCTATCATCCTCTCCTTCACCATCTCCTTCTTCACCAACTCCTCCTCCTCCTCTTGCTCCTCCTTCTCCTTACCTCTTGCATTGTAGCCAAATGGATCTACTGGTTTCATTGCTTAAAACTTTCCACTTCTTATATCCCTTACTCCAATGGCAGAAGCCAAGTCCTACCCAGTTATTCCAGTGAGGGTGTCTGTTCTCCTATTCTAAACTTCGTTAGTATTCTTAGTGTGAATGATCAGTGGTGTCACGACTCTATTTATTTGTGCACCATGTCTCTGTCATGAGATGGTGACTCCTGCCAGGGATATACTTGTCTTGTTCCACCGTGCACAGGCGTTACACATGGCAGAACCCTAATTAGGCTCAGTGTCAGTGAGACACCAAAGCTATCATTAAATAAAAGGGGTGAATTTAAGTATCATCCGGATCTCTTTGACTCTAGAGTTTGTTTGCTGTCCTTGGCTTCCCCTCTGCTCAGATCTCTGCAGTAGGAGTAGCTTCCAAGAATGTGTTCTGCCCTCCATCTGTTTTTTGGAGATGGGGCAGTGAGGAGAAAGGGGCAAGAGACTCCCACTGTGGTTTGCTCATCCTCTTTCCTGGTCTTGCATCTTCTCAGAAGGCTCTCTGTGTTAGGATCCATCAAGTGCAGATTCCCAACACAGGGTCTTTGCTACATCAATGTAGGCTGTTAGGACTGAGGACCATCTCTTGCTGTGGGTATTTTCTTTCTTTTTATAAGCTTCCATATCAACCCAACACATTGCCATTAATGATCCTTTTCTCTTTGATGTGATAATTTACCCTACTACCGCAGACTAAGGATTTCTGGAAACACAGTCATCATCGTTTTCCCCAAAATCTGGAATCTATGATGACAATTGATTTTCTCCTCTGTGAGTCAAATAACACCACATATGACCTTCTGTGTGGCTGCAGAAGTTCTTACAGCCAGGCGAAGCTGATGGTTCTTCACATGGGCTGCAACCTCAACTTAGAATTGGGCCCCAGCTATGATTTATTTCATACAAAATTATTGATGGATGGCTCATGATTCTAGAAAAATTTTAGGTATGCATCATTCTAAAATAATTAGACCAAACTTAAGGTTAGAGAGTACCTAAAGAGAAAGATTTCAGTGGTGTGTACTAATTTAGTACACATAGCTTGGTAAGTTACCATGTCACTTTGGGGAAGTTACTTAACCTGAGTCTCAATTATTGGACCAATGCACAGAATTATGTTGAGAATCAAATAAGAACACTCACAAGACACATCAACCTTGTGCCCAACACATTGTAAATGCCCAGTAAGCAGCAATTATAGCAAAGGTTTTAGGAATAGGCAAGTTTTTTTTTTCTCCTTGGTGTCCCATTTTTCCTCTTCACAATTGTCATCTGCTGTCATCTGATAAAAGGGTTGGGTGGCTTCACATCCGTTAAATACACTAAGAGACTCAGACAAAGCCTTCTTGTGGAGAGGAAGATTTACGTAGTTTCTCAGAGAAGGAGTTAGCTGTAGTTTAACATGAAATATTTGTGTCCCTAATAATTTATTAATAAAACTGGTGACAAATATGTAAGCTTTCAAATATTTCAATTTGTTATTTTAGGTGACTCTTCATCAAATGGAAACATCTGTGTTGAACCAACTTTGACTCAGTGCTTGTCATAGTGATAGTAGTATCTGTCAGGTCTACAATTAATATCTTTCTGCATCTGCATACATTTGAAGTGCTTAGCAGTTAACTCAGGAGGGAAGAATTTCCTGTAATACAAATAAAACAACAAATAGAAGATGGGCCTTAGAGATTCCAGTGGACTTTCTGTTCTTTTGTTCTTTATTTTGAAATATAAGCACATGTCACTTATTCCTAACCTGACCACCAATTCCTCTACCAAGTTCCAGTTTAAAACCAGATATTACTGTGGCTACCAGGATATTTTAGAGAAATGCTAAGTGCCTTGAAGCTTGGCTCGGCGGGCAGCACTCTGTGAATAATATTTTTGTTTTGTGTTTTTTGAGTCAGGATCTCACTGTGTAGACCAGGCTGGCCTCAAACTTGCAGCAATCCTCCTGCCTCAGCCTCCTGTGTGCTGGGATTACAGGTGTGGGTCACGACACACAGCTTCTGTGGCTGTATTGATACCACTTGCCCCAATTATCCTAACTCCAAGTGCAAAGAAGACAGACTAAAAAAATCCTAGAACTGTATACAATACACATATCTGACATGATATATGTAGATAGATGATAGATAGATAGATAGATAGATAGATGAATACATTCATTTCTAGCTCTGTTCCCACCTTTGAGCATAGATTTAAAGTCTTCAGGTAGGAAAATGCTAGCGAGACTCAGAGAAAAGGAAGAGTGATGAAGAGAAGAACCTTCCTCTTCTTAGGGCAGGAAGAAGTCAAGGAGAGCTGGGGCCCTGGTATTGTCACCCAGGGCCGCTGAAGGCAGTGAGGAAAAGTCTTGAGCCCCACCTTTGGGGAGGATTACTCCGGCTTTCTACTCTCCCAGGTGTGGAACTGTTTCCCTTTCACGCATAGCAAGAAAACTCTTCAAATGAAAAAAGCCAGTGTCTTAGCTACTTTTCTTGTTGCTGAAACACAATACTCGACCCCCAAAGGTAAAGGAGGAAAGGTTTGTTTGGCTCACAGTTTATGGAGGTTTCAGCCAATTATGGCTGACTCCAACACAGGTTGGCATGTGGCAGAGAGCAATAGTTCCTGGCAGCAGAAGACAGCAAAAGCAACAAGAGACAGAGAGTGAGATAAGCCTTTTTCTGTCCCTTATGTCATATGCAGGTTTCCTGCTCTGGGATGAGCATAGCACTCATACTGTTAATCTCAGCACTGGACCATGAACCACTCACACACTCACATGACCGCCTGAGGCTCTGGGGAGACGTGCAGGCACAAACCATAAAAGCCATGTGCCCAGCTCCCTGGGCAGGCCAGGGACTGAGGTCTCCAGGCTCATCCATCTTGTCCAAAGTCTCTCTGCTGGTCAGCACAGTTGGGTTGAACTTGGTGACCCCGTCCTGGAACCTGGGCCTTGAGCCACCATAGCAGTCTTCTTCAGCAGACTGAAGTGCGTATAGTAGAAGGTTATACCTCAGCTTCAACTATCATTATTATATACACTAAAGAAAAATTAAATATTAATGTCAGATTACAACTAATATCTTAGCCTGATTCTATTAACCTCCTCAAAGCAAGGCCGAAATGTTTTGGCAATACAACTTTTTAAAAGTACTCTCATGCAGGACCAGATTTAGCCACTTTGGCTTTTCATTTCTACAGACTCAAGTCTCTGTGGGGAAATGACTTGTCCATGGTCACCTGTCAGTGGCATAATCCCTGCCTTTCAGGCACTTCCAGATCTATCCAGGGTTTCCAGGGTGCACAGCTAACCAGGCTGAACGGTGGCCTGAGCCAGAATCAAAGGAAACCTTCCTACTGGGAGGCCTCATTATTTACCACCTAGGAGGCACCAATCCTGCGTGTGTGTTGTTCCTGATGAATTATGCTCTCAAGCCCCAGCATTTTCAGAACATATTTTATGAGAGTACTTTTTCCAACTCAATCCAGGGAAGTCAGATATATGGCCCAACATTATTGATTTTTTGGTTCCACTTCCATGCTTTATGGACTTTTTAATGTAGTGTTGGCTATGCATTAAACTTAAGTCAGTAAGTGACTACAGCTATAATAAATCAGTAAGAATCTTACAGCAATAAGAATCAATCCCAACCCTACTGATGACCGAGGGCAGCCTCCCAAAGGACCTGATGCAGACATCAGGCTGGTAGGTACCATGCGTGAAGAAACACAAGGACCAGAGGCCTAGAGGTGAGTGTGTCCTGTGTGACAGGGTAACCAGGGCCATAACCTCTAAAGCTGCGATTCTCAAACTTCAGCAAGCATCAGAACCACCCCTCCCAAGAAGTTTAAGACAGTTTTCCTGGTTCCATTTTCCCAGGCTTTATATATATGCAGAATAGGGTCTTGTAACCTACCTTCTAAGAAGTCCCCACCTAAGAGTGACCACACATTGGGCACCTGCTCTGAGGCTGAGATCTACGGTCACAACCACAAGAGCCTTCAAGAGCCAGGACTGACAGAAAGAGCAGTTGTGACATGAAGGAGCAGTGAGACTGCTGGCAGACTGCAAAGAGCATCCACAACTCGAAAACCATTCAGAGCAAAAGTACTATTTTAAACATAGTGTAGGCAGCAGAAGCCCGATTCCCTGGGTCAGGATTTTGCAGCCATGATTTACTCCAGCAGCTACAAAGACATTCTTTCAAAAAACACAGAAATGCATATCGCATCAGAGCTCTAGAACTTGCACTCAGTCTCCCCCTTTCTTCTCCCCATTTCTGGAACTTCACAGAGAGCCCTGATGGCATTTTCCTCCCTAACCCATCAGAAACAAGCTGGTATCGCTCCGTGGGAACTGTGGTTTGAGCTCTGGAGAGTTTCCCGGGCATTCTCAGAAGGCCTAGCTTGTCCCTCCAGACTTACTCTTTGTCCCTTCCTGCCCTGCTGGACCCTCTGAGGCTGACCCCTAAGGACCAAGCGACCTGGCCCTCTGCCTTCCAGTTTCCTCTTGGGCTCCGCCAGTGTGTGACACTGCTACGAAGCTGGGGACAAGAGGAGAGAAAGTGCACCCAGTGCCACAGTCGGCAGTGACCATACCCGTCAGAGGCTGCACTCCCACTGGGAGTTACTGTCCTTTTTTCCTGGAAGCTACTGCTTCTCCTGGCTGCTTTACATCTAAGAGTAGAAATGGCTTTCTGCTTTACCATTTGCAGCTAATCGGCTCCATTCCATCATCCCCTTTGTATCCTGAGTTCCCTACTGGGATCCTACCTGATCCAGAGTTTTTCTGTTCAATATGTAGAATGTTCCTCATCAGTGTCACATTCCATAAGTCAATTAGCAGCAGCAGAACATACAGGTGGTTGTCCTCTGGCACAACCCAACATTAAATGTTGCTTTGATTGCAGAATGAGCATTTTTGTCTAAGTACTGATCACTACTCCAATTCTAGAGTCTAAGTTTGAGTTACTCAGAAGGAAGCCAGGCAAGCACAGGATTGGCTTTCCCTAGAAAGAGCCTCCTGGGAAACACATGATTTTTTGTTCTTGCTCTCAAGGAACTCTTGGCTCAGTAGATTTGGAATGGGAATCCCTGAGGAAAGGACTTGTCCTGACAGGGCAGGGAACACCAAGCCAGGATGAAGCCACAAACACCTCATACTTTGATGCAGTTGCTTAGATTTATCCAGTTTATTGGTCACACATTTGGGACAAGCATTAACTCTTAAGTTTCACAAGATTCTGTCAGTGGAAAGTGTCACAGGTAACTACAAACAGAACTTGATGATCTCCACACTGCTGGCAAAAGCATGCTGCAGGCCCCTGTTAGAAATGACAGATTAGCATCACCGCTCAGCCCATGAGAAAAAATTGCTCTGGGCCACCACAATGAAGAGATTACAAACTTGCAGATTACAGGCATTGTGCAAGTCATGAGCACAGTTCACGGACCCAAGTCATGTGCTTATTTTTCAACTGGTTGCCAATGTTCAATATTTGGAAGATTTCATACAAAAAGTCTGGATATTCAGCTTTCATAGAAAAAAATCCTCATAGTAGTACCATGTTGTACATACAGTAAAACATTTGATAAGCACTGATGGAACAATTAATGGCTATAAACTAATAAGAGGATGAGGATGATTCACTGTTGCCCATCACTTATGGGAGACATTCACTAATAGGTGACTTTCTGTCGATGGTCATGTGGCTACTAGAAATAGATGCACGGAGAACACATGCTTCGGTCAGCCAAGGTAGAGTGAGCACATTACTTACAGTTTCAACATTGCTAAGAATGACTGCATCCAAGAGCATTATCTTTGCTTTTATACGGAAATGTCCACTTATATATGAGTGCAGAATACTGGGCAACCGAATTCCTAATCACGGGTTACACAGAGAGCAGAATGAGAACCATGCTTCCCTCCCCAACTAGCAATCATTGTAGGAGCTACTGGAGGACTCTGCTGTGAAAGCCCAGCTTGCTGGCCTCCAGGCCTGTCCCAGTCACCTGAAGACACTGGGCCACTGTGACAGATGAGAGTCCCATGCTTGAGATGGGCAAAACCAAGCAATGAAAATAAGAGACACTGACTTCTCTGAGCTTCCTAAACAGGTTGGGCTGTATGTTCCCCGTTCCAGTGCAAGCCAAAAAATTTAATATCATGCTTCCATATCAGAGAGGGTCCAAAGTATTCCAGACACCTTCTTGCTTTTTCTCCTTTATAATGCACTTCACACTTGCACACACACACACACACACACACACACACACAGGTATTCATACACACACACCAAACCACCACCACCAGCACCTTAAAGACCAGGGAGCAGCTGAGGCTTAGAGAAAAAAAGACATTTGCTTGAGTGGAAAACATGCCATTCCTCAATTCTGGCCTCCAGATCATCTCTGAGACTCATCCCATCATCCCTAACACATTCACCATGGTGGCCAACATGTGCCATGGCTTCAAACTTTAAACAGTGACAACCAGAGTGAATACTGTGCAAGACATATAACAGTGAGCCAGGTATGTGTGTGTGTGTGTGTGTGTGTGTGTGTCATTTTCCTTGTCTTCCTTTAATCCTCTTGGCAATTCCATGAGACAAGTACTGTAATTATCTCAGTCTCAAGGCTGAGCTAGGTGAACTCAGGAATATTAAATAGGAATCCAAAGACACTTGGACAGTGATTGAAGAGCCAGGACTCAAAATTGATTTCTCTAGTCCCAGAACCACAGCGACCAGATATAATCATTTCATTTCCTGGTTGTCATGGAAAAGCATTTGCTGCATGCACAGCAGCAATGAGGCATAGTAGTTTCTTCAACATCAGACTCTGAGCACGTGTGAGTGAAGAGACTCAGAGTCTGAATTTGAGTAAGTGTGTGGCCTTCTGTTTGGTGGAGGCAGGGCTTGTGAGAGAGTACAAAAATATCCATAACAATCTCTGTCCCCAGGAAGACAGTCTACAAACAATAAGCTACAGTGTGGAAAATTCTAGAAAGGCCAATTGCACAGAGTGGTCTGGGGCTAGAACTCCAGCTATGAATTCATCCATGGGAGAAGATACGTCCAAAGGCATCAAGCAGTGGTAACCATTGATTTAAGTCTTTTGAGAACAGAAGAATAGAACAAATTAGAGAAAGTATTGCCCCCGACCATGATTACTCACACATGTGGGCACACGTGCTCCCTTTTGTTTATAGGGCTGAGTGGAAGGAGGGAGGAGAGGCGTGGGTAGGGTTTACTGCTGAATCACACTGTATATACTGTCCAAGTGGTTTTTAAACAGAGCCAAAACTGAGAGCATCTTACAGTGCATTTTAGGGTTACATAAGTGAAGGAATCAGACCTAATTCTCCTTCTCCTTCACGAAGAACAAGCAAATCCAGGGATGTTATGTAGTCTTCCCCAATTTCCACTAGTCCATATTGAATACTTCCTGATGTCAGAAAGACTGAGAAGCGACAGAAGCTGTAGTGGACACGGGGTGTAGCTAGAGACCTGTCCATTCTGTTTAAGGATGCCATGTGCCCATTCTCTAGCCTGGTGACCTCCAATGTTTGCCTCTTTTTTTTTTTAATTTTATGGGAAAAAAGTAAAAATTTCATAACAAAATAATAGGAGAAAAACAATAGCTAATACATCAAGTATTGTTATCTTTAAAACAGTTTATCAGAGTACAAGATATAGGCTTATAACATTCCCCAAATGATATTAGCACAAGCCTTTCTTTTCAATGAACTAAGAAAAACTAGTAGTGTAACTATCATGTATTTTGGGTTTTTCCTTTTCCTTCCCTTCCTTTCCACTTTCCCCCATCCTGGTTCCCTTCTCCTTTTGAACAATTCCCGCCCATTTCACAGTATCTGTTGGGCACAAGGTTCGCTTCTGAGCCCTGCAGCAACCCCCTCCCAAGGAGAACTGCCGTCCCTCCACGGGTCACACCGGCAGACGAGGTGCGATGGGCCATGCGGAAGCACAATTGCCCAGCATTCGGCTAGGAAGAGGGCGGGCTGGTAGGTCGCGCTTCCGAGCCCCTCTGAGAACCAGACCCAGTGAGAGGCACCACTTGAAACAATATCATTTGTAGGGTTCTAGCATTTCCCAGTCCTGTTGCCCTTGCTTCTAGGGGCATTCTCTTTCTTTTTCCAGGTGGGGTTCTGGGATTGAATCTAGGGCCTCACACTAAGCTATACACTCAGAATTCATGAAATTTTTAAAGACAGTCTCACTAAATTGCTCAGGCTGAACTCAAACTTGTGATTTGCTGCCTCAGCCTCCTGAGTAGCTGGGATTATGGGTATGCTACACTTTTCTCAGCTAAGAGCATTTAATAAATCACTTACATGCAAATCACTTACATGCTCAACATCTTCCAGGAGAAAAAAGAAAACAATCCACCGTGGCTTCATTCCCATGGTGTCTAGCTGCATTTTATAGCTCAGTGATCTACTCTGCCCACAGAACACACCTAGAACATGCAGTGAAGCCTCACTCCTGAGAAGCGTGTGCACTTTTTTCTGAATGCTGTGCTACCTATTTGTCTGTCCCTGTGGCTCCTACCAGCTCAGACAGGCTTGTGGACAAAGATTCTGCAAAAAATTCTACCCCTCCCTGGGCAGAAGCTCTACAACCTCACTCTGACACCCACATTTGAAAGTGAAAAATCAAGAAGTATAACAACAGTGACCTGAACCAGAACTATGATGGGAATATCACTATGGCAGCTACACCCCAAAACCTGTAACATGACGATGTCACCACAATGCACATGCCTGAGGCTTATTGTGGAGGCAGAATTCAAGTCCCTGGCACTTCACCTATTAAACTCACAAAGATACACTGTTGGGCCCTGTGAAATATCTTGAATCAAAACTACAGTAACACAACTTCTAACTGTGAAATGATTTTCTGTTAAAAAGTGAAAGGCTTTTTTCCAATTATTGAGGTAATAAACAAGACTCAGCCTTTCCATTTTTCCTTTCCAGCCAGAGGACCGCGATCCTACTTTCAGACCCCATGCTTCTCCCTCCTGCTGACCAGAGGGCGGGGGACAACACCAGTGACCATGCTGCGTCTCCTTGCCTGCTCTCTAATTGTTCCGTCCTGAAGCCTGAGGGAGCTGTGGAGCTGCTTGCTCCACAGCTGGATCCTTTTGCGGCAAGAAAAACTACAAAAGGAACACTTCATTTTTTTCACCCTAGAGTTGGAATATAATCATTGAGTTAGAACAGAGAAGGGGGCCACCTGAGAAGTCTGAATCCACCCATGTGAAACAGACTTTTCACAGCACCACTCCCACCAAGAAAATAGTCTTCATAATTTCATTGTGCTAATTTAAAAATGTCCTTCATGGAAAAAAATGAAAAGCACCTTTAAACAAGCTTTTAAGAAAAGGCAGCCAAGTATTTTATCTGAGTCAGCAATATATTGCATGAACTTTGTTAATCTCCAGCACTTTATTGCATTAATCCTGTTAGTCTATATAATTCATATATTTATGTAATTCATATAGTTATGAACTATATAAAGATTATGAACCTTACTTCAATGTTTCTCTTTACTATATAAGACAGATCTGTTAATGAAGCACAAACAATACAATGGGAAACATCAGAGAATTATTCAGCAGTAATCAAATGAGAATGAAATGCTACAGTGACCGCTATGCTGAAGCACATAAATGTGAATGATATAGTGTTAGGCTTAGGCAAGTGGAATGACCACAGGTATGAGACCAAGGAATTCCCTGCTCCAACACTGTGGAGCTGTGTGACTTTGAGAAACTTACTTCACCTCTATGAACCACATGCCCAGGTCTATGAAATGAGGCTAATGACACCATTCATGGCTGGGGTCAGAACATAGATTACAGGTCATGTGTGTATGTTACAAGACAGAACAACATTTTGGACATTTGGAGACCAGCTGAATGCAGCCATTCCTAACCCTGTTCTATCATTTTTTCCAAGAGGAGCAGGTAAAGGATTTCTCAAAGAAATGCATGGAGGGCCAAGAAGAGGGGTGGGTGGTATTAAGAATACTCTTGGAGGAGACCATCATTGCAGCTGAAGGTAGAAAGAGGATTCTTAGAGAGGACACAGAAAAAATAATCACAAACCAAAAATTGATAGATTTCATTAAAATCAAGGACTTTTGCCCTAGGCAAGCCATAGACTGGGAGAATTATATCTAACCAAGAACTGTTATTAGTTATACAATAAAACCCCAGTAAATGACTCCCAAAATTTGGCAAAAGATTTGAACAAAGACTTCACAAAGCAAGATATATAAATGGGCAATTAACTCTGCAAATGTACTCATGTCATTTCTCATCCGAGGAATGAAAATTACAATAAGAGAGTACTGCAACAACTGCCAGCCTTGCTAAAATAAAAAAGACATATACCACCAAATGTTGATGAGGTTATAGAGGTTATGAAACTCATACACTCTGATAGGATATAAAGTGGCATGACCCTTTGGGAAAAGGTTTGAAAGTTTTTAAAAGAAAGTTCAACTTTTGTGAGCCAGTGGCAGCCATGCGGGCCAGGAGGAGAATCAAGAAACCAACCCCATCCTGTGAGCCAACGGCAGTTGTGGGCCAGGAAGAAAACCAAGAAGCCAAATCCCTCCTGTGACTCAGCAGGAATTATGGGCTGGGAGGAGAACTAGAAGCCAACTTCCCACCATAAGCCAGCAGCAGCAATGGGCCAGGAAGAGAATCAGGAAGCCAACCCCTTCCTGGGAGCCAGCCAGCCAGCACATGGGCTGGGAAAGAAGAGCTGAAGCATACAGCGCACCAAGCAACTGGTTGATTTGGAGGAACACAGGCTGAGATGATAGCTACTGAAGTAAAACAACAACTCAATACTTCTATTGATTTGCAGGCCTAAAGCCAGCAGTCTGAGCATCTACTTAGAGTGTAACAATATGCAATATGCAATATTCTTTCTGTCTTTTTTTTTTGTTGTTGTTGTTTTGTTTTGGTACCGGGGATCACACTCATGACCTAGCACTTGCCAGACAGGTACTTATGTCGCTGAGCCAAATCTAAGGCCCTCTGTCTTGTTTTTGAAATCCAATATTGTTCTCATTGTTTTGTTTAGTTCCATTTTATTGTTTTGTTTTATGTCCTTTAAAATGAAAAATTGGTAAAAATAATAAATAAAATAAAATGTAATCCTACATGGAACCAGAAAAAATTTTTAAAAAGAAGTAGTATAGCTACACACCTATAATCCCAGAATTTGGGAGTCCAACGCAGGAGTACTGTTGCAAGTTCGAGGCCAGCCTGGTCTACAAAATGAATTTAAGGCCATCCTGAACTGCACAGTGAGACCCTGTCTCAAAACAAAACAAAGCAAAGCAAAACAGAAGTACTGTAAATGGTTGATAAATATATGAAAAAATGTTCAAGATCTTTAGCCATTAGAGGAATACAAATCAAAACTATATTGAGATTCCATCTCACTCCAGTCAGAATAGCTATGATCAGGAATACAATAAATGCTGGCCAAAATGCTGGGGAAATAAACTCTCCTATAAAGTTGGAAGGAGTGTAAAATAGTTCAGCCACTTTGGCTCAGTTTAGAAAGTCCACAAAAAACTAAAAACAGAAATATTTGATTCAGCTACACCACCCCTGGGTATATTTCAGAAAGAATTAAAGGCAGGATGTTACAGTGATTCATGCATACACGTTTATAACAGTGCAATTCAAACAGCTAAGCTATAGAAACAGCCAAGATGCCTGTCAACCAATGAACAGACAAAGAAAATGTGGCGCATATATGTATACATATGGAATATGAGGTCACAAAGGAGAATAAAATCATGTCATTGGCCGGAAAATGGATGGAACTGGAGACCTCATGTTAAATGAAATAAGTCAGACTCAGAAAGTTATATGTTGCATTTTCTCTTATATAAGAAACCTAAAATATAAATAAGTGAATGAATAAAGTAGAGATAATAGAAAAAAAGAAAGTTAAATGTGTGCTTACCCCAAAAGATAGCAATTCTACACCATGGGAAATACCCCACCCACAAAATGAAAGCATATATTCATAAGAAGACTTGTATACAACTTTCATAGCAGCTTTATTCCTAATCACTAAAAGCCAGGTATGATCCAGGACTCCGCAGGAGAATAGAGAAATAATGTGTAGTATGATGGAATATGACTCAGGAATAAAAGGAAAAGAATTCCTGATAATGAAATACTGGGCGTGAATTGCAGACACATAGAAAGAAGCCAGACTAAATACTCTCTGTTAAAAACTAGGAAGGCTCTGAACTTTCACCCTACTTGCAAGCTAACCAGTAGCCAGTCACCTTTTTATGGCTGCTGACTGAAGATGTGGGACTCCTGGTCAGAGACAAATGACTGTACTATTCACAGCTACTGGCAGTAGCCAAAGGATCGGCATTTCTTGGACTGCTTTCCAAGCACAGTTCCCATCAGATGACGCGACACGGTTCAGCAGCGCCTGCACAGGCAGTGAGAGGCTCACTAAGCCGGTCAGCCTGGATCTTCTGTGGTGGGCAGTAAGCACACCTGCTCTTTGTTCCCAAAGGGTTTTCATTCCAAAGCCACACACTATGCAAACATCCTTAAAATAAGTGGGCAGCAAAAAGCATCCAAGCCTCTGCTAGCAGAGACTCAGAAATGTGAGAATCCACAGAGAACTGCATTCCAGGGCCATGTATTTCCACTTCCATGAAAGTCCAGAGTGCTGAGGCATTTATACAGAAGAAAACTGAAATAGTGCTTTCCTCCAGTTTGACTGGGGGCAGAGGTCATGGCAGGGACCTTTCTGACAGCGCTTTGCTTATGTACCAAACTGCATGGGTTTGCATATTTGTCAAAACTCAGTGAAGGTACACTTAAGACTTGTGCATTTCATTTTTAGAAAATTTTACATCAAAAGAAAAAAAACTGTAAACCATATTGAACTATAGCTAATATGCATGCCAAAGTCTTTAGAGAAAAAGCACATATTGCCTACAGTTTATTTTGCAAAGCACTGGAAGTGCTTTACTGGAGTGATAGAGATGAATAGATGTGTAGCTGTGTCTAAAGGAAGTGTAGTGAAATGTGAATGGCAGACTCTAGACGGTGTGTACAGCTGTGTTCTGGGAACATTCCTCTAGACTTTACTGTTGAAGTAAGAAGTAGATGGAAGTCTAAGAACAAAACATTGATGAATATTAGACGATAGTCTTAAGGAAATGATAAAAAATTATAGAGTTGACTACGTAATGATTTTTAAAACATATTTTCCACAGTGTGCCATTTACCATTTGTTTGTGCAGATATGTGTCCTTTTTGTGATGTGGATGATTTCTAAAACTCATTATATAGTCAACTCCATAATTTTTCCAGTGGACAGGTCTGCCTGGTTTCCTGGGTGCCCATTTTCCTTCTACATCCCTTCCTTGGTGAGCGGCCCCCCTCACTGTGTCTCCCCATGCCTCCTCCTTTCCATTAGAAAGGTAAGGATTCAAGTCCTTAGACCTCCCTGGGGTGGGGGGGCCTCAGCTGCAGCATCTGCATTTTCCTGCTGATTTAAAGCCCCGCAGGATTTAACACTGCAGCAGGTCAATGCAGTCAGGTATGACCCCAGAGAAAGTCTGCGGGGTCACTTGGCCTGATCATCAGGCATCCTGGTGATGTGGAGAGATTTTCAAAAAGCATCAATTAGAAATAAACAATTATATTAAATCTCTTGTTTCAGACCTCATTGGCAATGATACTAGGTGACTTTTCCCAAGTAGTGCAATTACGGTCTTTTTCAGTAACAGAATCCTTTTAATATTTCCTTATTTTGTTTGGCATGAATCTTTCCAGAACAATCATATACCTTTTTTTTCTCCACAAGGATTTGAACCAGGACCTCTACCTCGAGCTACACCCCAACACTCCCTATACCTTTTTAAACAAGGTCTCACTGAGTCACAAAGTTGTCCACGTTGGCTTAAACTTGGGATTCTCCTCCTCAGCTTCCCAGAGTGCTGGGGCACAGACCTGTGCAACCAGACTCAGGTAATGACAGCATAAGCTGAGCACACCACACCTTAATTCTTCAAGGTCATTACAAGTTCCACTGGGCGTTTAAGGATATAACAATGCATCATAACACATCCAAAAGCCATCAGACATGCACTGGTTCTTTACCCCCAACAATGACCAACCCCTCAATTCACTGTTTTTGAATTATTTGCTTGTTAAGAGACTTTTTAAAAATTTCTCTGAAGAGCAGTCAGGTGGCCTCTCCCTGCTGCATCCTGTTCTGCCAGTCAGAAGTTCTCATCCTGCGATGTGCTGGTCCTTGCGTTTGGAATCAGATGACCACATTCATTCAAATTTTATGAAGCCCAAGAGTTAACAAGCTGTGACAGTGGTTGTGCGTAGATTTAGAAGCAAAGCATGTGACCTTTAGTTATGTGGCATCTAGGTTTGTCACCCAAAGACCATTGATGTTTATCATTTGGTTCTTGGATGAATAAGGGATGGCCAGGTAAGCGATGCTTCAAGATAGAGTTGAGATATGGAGAGGAAGCAGTAAGTCTTGTATCACTGTGTCATTATTTCAATAAAAATCCACCAAGAGTCAAAAATATTTGGTGCATCTGTGAAAATGTCTTAATATCACCCAGGAGTCCAGCACTCACTTACCTGGCTCATCTCTGGAAATTAATTCTGAAAGTTATTTATATTACAGGGCTGTCCCGTGAGTCACACTTTAAAGGATACTATTTCCAGCGTGAGCGCAGGCGTTCAGGGCAGTATCCCGGGGTTTTAAGTTCAAGAAAATCAAA
>PVJX010025215.1:0-27193 GCA_004027295.1 Dolichotis patagonum | reverse complement strand
TTCTGCCAGTCTGTTTCTTTTGATTGGTGAGTTGAGGCCATTTACATTAATGGTTGTAACTGTTATATATTGGTTTATTGTTGACATGTTATCTTTCTGCTGTTGTGTCTTTAGCTTTCCATTCTGTTTAATTGTCTGCCTTGCTTGGTGGTTTTATCCCATGTGTATCTAGAATGTCTTTCAGTATTCTTTGTAGGGTGTTCATGAAGTTTTTCAGCTGTTCTTTGTCATGGAAGTATCTTATTTCTCCATCCATTTTGAAGGAAAGTTTTGCCGGGTATGTCAGTCTGGGTTGGTAGTGGTTTTCCTTTAGGATCTGAAAGACTTCACTCCATGCTCTTCTTGATTTCATTGTTTGTGTTGAGAAGTCTGCTGTGATTCTGATAGGTTTTCCTTTATAGGTGATCTCTCCTTTCTCTGTAACAGTTTTTAGTATTCTGTTCTTATGGTGAATTTCCAGGATGGTGATTATTATGTGTCTGGGTGTAGTTTTATTTTGGTTATGGCTGTTTGGATTTCTATATGCTTCACTTATCCAGATGTCAGTTTCTCTTCTCATGTTTGGGAAATTTTCAGCTATTCTGTAAATATCCTCTTGATATCATTTTGGCTGGCCCCTTCTTTTTCATTTATCCCTATTAATCTTATGTTATTTTTCTTTGCATCATCTTGAAGCTGTTGAATGGTTATTTCCTGATTTTTTGTTATTTTTAAAAGATCTTTCCTTTCCTGTTCACTAGCTGCGATCTTATCTTTGAGGTCTGAAATTCTATCTTCACTTCGATTGAGGCAGTTTTGACAGCTTTCAATAGCATTTTTGATTTCCTGTATATCTTTTTGAATAGAATCTTAAGGTTTTTAAGTACAGGAAAAGTTATTTGTACAATGCTTGGGAAATTCTTGTTAAATTGTAGTAATTTTGTCTTCACTAATTATCCCCATCATTTGAATTCCTCCACATCTATGTCCAAGTTACAGAAGTTATCTAAAAGCCTCTATTATAGTGTTCTCTTTTAACCTGTTTTATCTAGAAAAAGTATCAAGTTCTGCAGAAACATGGAAGTTTAAAAATGCAAATTTTTCCCTTAAAACTTTAATTATCAATTATCAGGTTGTTTATTGGCAGAAGAAATTTGACATAAACAGATCTACCCCTGTCAAATATTATCTAGATAACATTTGACTTAATACCTTTAAGGAGAGTTCACTTGTAAAGCAAGTTTTTGGCATTTATTCAACATTTCATTGTGCCTGGTATATCTGGTCAATGGAAAGTAAGTAGAAAGAAATACACTGAGTAAGAAGAATCTTTAAACATGCTGCTTAGATATTAAACTTCTCCTAGTTCTGTTGTTTACAGCAATTCTTCCATGAAATAAAGCACTGACTATAATGATTATGGTGAAAATGATGGTAGTTAATATTTTTGATCAGGTACTGTGTATTATGTTTTATATATTTATATCTTTTTAAGAGAATCTTCCAATTTGTTCTTTTTAAAATTTTATTTTAGAGAGAATAAAACCAAGCAAAATAAAACAGAATAAAGCCAATCAAAACAAGAAGTGTAAGTGATACAGGATTTCAAAAGAAGGTAATAGGAAATCAACAAAGGTTACCATAATGACTCTTGTTGTCTTCAAAATAGCTGTCCATATCTTCAGAGATAGTAAAATCAAACAAAACAGAAACAGAATAGAAGCAACAAAAACAAAACAATGAATGTAATACATTACTTCAAAACAAGATAATAGTAAATCCAAAACTGGTACCATAATGTATCTTATTTTTTTTGCAATAGCTGCCCATGTCATCCAATCCAATAAAATCAAGAAACATAAAACAGAATAAAACTCAATCAAACAAAGCAATGAGAATGGTCCAGGATTTCAAAGTAAGATAATAGGGAATAAACAATGGCCACCACCTTCAGAAAAAGATCCACCATAGATGCTACACTGAGTATTGTTATCCTTTGAATAGATGACCAGACTACGTTCTTTAGGCTTGCAAACTCAGTGAAACATTAAACAGTACAAGCATTAAATCATTAGCTATCATCACAGCCTGTGTTTCTCTGAACAGCTGGTTCCTTATGGGGGTGGAGGTGGGGACTGGCTCTTCTTGTCTCCCTGCCCACTTGCCAGAAGGGACTGGCTCTCCTCCAGTCTGCCTGCATATGGGGCAGACTCAGAGGTCTTAGCTTCTTGTTGACTTCTTGTTCTCTTCCCCAATTTGTTTTTTGTTATAGAAATTTACTAGATTTAAAATGTGCCCAAGAAAGAGTTTACAGGACATAAAAGAATGGATATGCACTTATTCCATTGGGGAAAGTCTGTGAAAAAGCTAAGGGGCCTATATGTTATTTCAAGTATTCAGGGAGTTTTAATAAAGGATGATGATTTTTATATTTGAGAAAAATAAACTAGAACAAATTAGATACATTGAACAGGCATCCACATGAGCTGATAATAGCAGGTGACCATTGATTGACCAATGACACTGTTCTGATTATTGAAAATGTCTATTTCCAACAGCGGGTATATATACTGTTGACAGGTGCCTCAGAAAGCAGCCATTGTATGGTCATTTGAAAATGAAGATGATACCAGTGCCCATTACTGTAATAGGGTGACTGCATAACTACCCTATCAGCACTACTGTTGCCAAAATACAGCAGGTCGAGGTAGTTTCCTCCTCTTCCTCTTTTTTTTCCTCCTTTTCTTTTCTTGAAAATTTGTCATATATGTTATTCAGGCAAAACTACCATTCAGTGACAAAATATGAACTACAAGATCTGGAGTGCAGTATTTTCATATCTTTTTATCTAGCTGTATCTTCCCAGTAACTGTGAGATGTTATTTTGTCCAATTTTATAAAAGAATTCCTAAAGAAAAAGAAGAGTTGCTTGATTCAGTTTATGTCACAAACAACAGTGAAGATCTTTTCTTTCTTTTCAGTGATTCCTCTGATCCATCATATTTGTTTCTCTTCTTACCCTTTCCTAGCCCTTTTTTCTCCATCTTCCCTATGAAATCCCAGTGTCTTCCATTGTGGACACCCAGCTAGCTCGTTAATTGATTCGAGATCCTGTTAGTCATAGAGATGAGTATCTGTAGATGTTGGAAAATAGAGCTGAAAGTTTGTGACCACAAACTTTCTAGAGCTGTCCTAACACAGGCACAATTTATATATTGTATTTATTGAATGTATGCTAAGGCATGTTATAGTTTTGCTACTGTTACAAGTAGTACATTGTAGTAAAATTTCATTTTCTATATTCTAATTGTTGGTGGTATAAAGAAATTTAATTGATTTATCTTTGGTGTTTTATTTAAATACAAGTCCTTTTATCAATTTTATTATTTTAAATGGTTATATATATGGGGGGAGAGAAATTTGCATAGAGTTGTCTTTGTCATTTTACTTCTAGAACTAAAAGTGATTTTATTTCTTTTATAATCCTTCCACTTGCCTTCCTTTTATTTTTTGCATCACACTGCCTAGGACCTTCCATCAGTAATAAGTTAGTGAGAGAATTCATTTAGGCTTATTTTTTATTTTAGAGAGAATGCTTTCAATATTTCTTCATCTAAGTATGATTGTAGTTCTACAGGTTTTAGTTTGTTTGTTTGAAATCAGGTAGTACAATTATTTTGACCAAAATTTTTCACATGAAAGTAATTTGAATTTTACGGAGTTTTTCTTTGTTAAAATGATCAAATTTTTCCTAGTTTACAAATTGCATTAATCATACAATTCTAAACCAACTATCCATTCCTGTATTATCAAAGTACTCTTATAATCTTTTAAAATTATTTAACACAATGGATGCTAGAATTTATCAAATGTCTTTTAGGTAACTGAATTTAGCAGTGAACTACAGTAATAGATTTACAATTATTGATGCAATAATTATTATAATTATTAACCCTCATTATGCTTGAAAATCAACTGTGCCTGATTGTGTTCAGCGATTCCTTTTAATCTTACTGAATGAAGTTAGCTAGGATTGTCTTTTGTATCTCTGTACCTGTATTTAGCTTAGCCCTCTTAAATTTTTCTAAACATGTTAGTTTTATTTAGTTAGTTAATTTTTCTAAACATGTTTTTCTA
Source organism: Dolichotis patagonum (assembly GCA_004027295.1). Classification (NCBI taxonomy): domain Eukaryota; kingdom Metazoa; phylum Chordata; class Mammalia; order Rodentia; family Caviidae; genus Dolichotis; species Dolichotis patagonum. The sequence continues at coordinate 23,077 of PVJX010025215.1, read as the reverse complement.
AACATGTTAGTTTTATGAAATAAATATGAAAGTTCTTTACAAATAAAACAAACCATTTTACTGCATGAGAATTACCTAGTCTTTAAAAATTTCAAAGAATTCATAGACAAAACTGGTCCACTGGAAAACGTATTTTTTGATAAACTTTTAAACTATTTTCCCCACTCATTTTTAAGCTGTTGTGGTATGTAACTTCTCAGTGAATTTTTATAATATATTTAATATTACATTTCCTATTACATATAGTCATTCAAATAATTAGCAGACATGAATACTTTTGTACTTTTAAAATCACACTATATTTGATGTTATAGTCCTCACTTAATATTATTCACGTAGCTTAGGACAAAGAGCCTGGACTTTAAATTAGACAGATTTGACCAATACAGATAAGTCATCTAATCTATTAGCTCTCAGCCTAACTGTCACTGCTTCTGGGAAGTCTTGTGTTACTTCTGATAGATATTAGTATGGATTCTTGTACTTCCTCTCTCAAATACATGTCTATTATTATTATTGCTGTTTTTTATTTAATAATTAGCTATATTATATTATAAGCTCCATGAGAATAAACATGAGCTTTAATTTACTGCCAAACACAGCACAGGGACTGAAAGAGTGAACATTCAATAAAAGTTTCTTAAATGAAACAAGTAATTCCTGGCTTCTGTAGCTTTCTCTGTCTTTTCTCTAAAACTATAAATTTTAATCAATGTTTACAGTTACTGTTATGGTTTGAATTTTTTCTTCAAAACTTTTGTTAAAATTTAATTGTCACTCTGACAATATTAAGAGTTGGACATTTAAGAGGTAACCTCAGCTGCTTCGTCAGTAAAACTACAACAGTGCTTTATATTCCCTGAATCCCAGAGAATTAATCATTGTAAAACACTTTTTAAAATGTCTAACACATTTTGGTGATCAATTAACATTATGCTGACACGTGACAGGTAAATGAATAAAAGAATTTAAAAATCTGTAAAAATAGAGAACATGAAGATAATACTCTGCCTCTGCTATGTTCTGAGGATCATGGATATGAGTTTTACATGACAACTTTTTAAAGTGTTTTATTAGAACCATTACAAATAGGAATTAAGTGGTCAAAGAAGGTGGGGATCATTTTTTTCTTTAGGAAAAAACAGCACTGACAAAACTTTCTGGATTTTGTTTTTTGATGAAATATTTTTTATTTATATTTAGCTTTTCAACAACTAGATGAGCCATAGAGTTTTATATGAGATTAATTTCTTTTTACTGAAAATAATATGAATTTTCCTTGATGTCATAGCTCCATGGGAAACAATTTTCAAATTTTATGATTTCTGAGTCTTTTGCTTATTTTGTTTACTTCACATATTATTCCAAACATGGTTCATTTGTTTTCATCTTAGATCCTCCAAAATTTTTTTAATGTTATCCATATATATCCTTTTTTAAAATGTTATCTTCATTTTCTAAGGTTGCTATATATAGGTTTTAGACTTGGAATATTAGATTTCACTGATGTAATATGAGTGAATATTTTCAACTATAAACAATTGAGCTAAGATAGGAAATCAATTGGGAATTACAGGAAACCAATAATAAAATTCTCTTCCTTATCTTTGTCCAAACTTTATAGAAAGAGTGCTGAGGAAAATAATTTAAGCTACTCACATTTATACAAATATATTAGAATATCAGGTGTTACATGATTGACAGTCCATGCCAGGAGAGATAAACAGTACATTCCTTTACTCATTTTGGTCTTTACAGAATAGAAAAAAAATGAAAACACAGACTGACAATGTCTCTGTTTCAAAAGTCTAGGATTTTAAAAATTATACATTTTAATTTGCATATAAAATTCAAAATTATACTGTTAGATTTTCTTTTGCAAAGAATCTTACTAATTGATTTAGAAACTGAACACCAAAACAGTCACTATTAGAAGCATGCCATTTCTTTTAAAAATTCATATTTCAATCAACACACTAAAATTAATATTCAGTTATCCTATCAATAATAGTCAAAAGACATAAGTAACATAGTATTAGTTTGGGTTCCAAATATAAATGAACTAAGCTGAAGGTCAGAGCTTAGCATACACTGAAAGCTGTCCTTATCTTTCATCTCTCATGTAGATTTGTTCTACATGTCAAAAAAAGAAGTCTGTATAATTATCTTTCAGAGAATATTAAAAACATGACAAAAAAAAATAAAGTGCATGCAATAGTTTATCCCACTCTGAGCTAAAATAATTTGTATTTCTTTGACAGTACTTCTAATCTCAGTTCTTTCTATAACGGAGACTACTTATCCTGCTGAACAATTAAAAATATATCACTTAATTTCAAATTTGATAAATGAGTAGCTTTCTGGTTTCTCATATATGCTATTGTTGGACACAAGTTTCCTCTTCTCTGCCACGTTAACTACTATTTACTTAGTACTTATAGTTTAGTGTAGTGAAAATGGGCTGTTGCTTAAATGCATGTGTATGTGGTACTAGGGACTGAAACCCAGCCCTTCACACAGAGCTACATTCCTAGCCCTTTTCTAGTTTTTTAAAATTGTTTTTTAATTTTTGAGCCACACTGTCACTAAACTGGCTAGGCAGGCCTGGAACTCATGAAACTTCTGCTTCAGCCACTCAAAGTGCTGAGATTATAGGCATGCACCACAGCACCATTTGCCTAAATTCTTCTTGTGAAACCTCTGCTTATCTGTATGACACTGGAAACTACTGAATCTCTTAGTGTCTTGCTAATTGGGGATGCTAACAGGACCTACTCACAGGATTTTATTATTTCCCATTTTACTTCTGGCTCATATTTTACCGAGGACATAAATATGGCTCTAAGAAACCAGAGATCTAATTGTGACATGAACTCTATGAGAGCTACTTCCTGATGAGTCAAGTACTGCCAAAAAGTCGCCAGAGACCCAACATGAACAATTAAGAACAAAGTGCCAGGCTGATTACAAAACCCGTGTCTCTTCCAAATCCTGTGGCGTGATCCATTGAAAATGGATATAAAATTAAGGAATAAAACATGAGATGTGAGAACACAGAAGAATCACAATCATGCCTAAATCTGCTTAAAACAGTTATATTAAACAACCTGGTTTTTAAAACTTGTTCATAGTTGATAAAGGCATCTGTATCTTTCGCTGCACTAAATAGTGCATCTTCATAGGAACAGTGCATCTTTAGAGTCCCCTTCAATGTTGACTCTTCTCATTCACTCATTCGTTCATTCTTGTTAAGCATTATCCAAGCATAGGGAAAACAAAAATAACTTTGTTTTCTTGAAAATTTCTAAGCTAGAGAGAAAGGTCATGTGGACAGATAATATGACAAGAATTCAAACCAAGGTATATATAAAATGGCATCAGAAAACAGACAAAACACTAAATGGTTCTTCCTAGAGGAGAAGAAAGAGTTCATAGAGGAGGAAACCTTTAAATTCAGTTTTGAACGGAGAATAGCATTTCAGCGAAGAAAATCCCAAAAACAAGGATAAGCAAAAAGAATACAGAACACTCAATGAATAAAGAGGTTTTTAAGCTCACCCCATCTGATGGTACTTAGAGAACAATGGCAGCAAATGATGCATAAAATTTGGGTGGGGGCACCCAGATAAGAAGCCACACATTAGGGGTTTGACTTTGTCCTGAAGGTAATGAGAATCCTGTGGTTATTCTGCCGTCATATTTCATAACTTGTATAAAAATACAAAATTATATAAATATCATTAATAAAATGGTGGCTATTGTTGTACTCCACTTTTCAGCACAGTCAGATATATCACTGCACACTTCACTACAGGCTATTTTCCTATTACGAGTGTGTCTCTTTTTTCCAACTGCTCTCAGAGATGCTAGAAAGAAAGGATATAACTTACACTTACTTTATAGCCATCAGAATACTGTTCAGAAATCTGTGCTTAGAATTTTTCAAAAATAATTGACGACTCCTCAGTAAGCAGTGATAAATGGAGTTGTAATACCACAACAGTAGTATTTTGGGGCAGTCAAGGAAAGCTTATCAGCAAACCTGGTCACACTTTTTGTTGAGTGCATGTCTCACTTTCACTACAGCCACATACTGCTCATTATGAAGGAATGTCTCATTAATGTATGTCTTAAGAGTCCCCTACCATCAAACCTGAGGGCCATAAAATTATTATTTTGAAGTATTAGACTTTTGGAATATCTGTCTTGGAATGATACCCAAGCGTAATGAGGCACATGACCTAAGTAGGTGGTTTCCCTGCTATATGTAAAATTGCCTTTAAGCATTTTAAGAATGGGCTACAGAAGACTCAGAAAAAAAAGGAAGATAGACGAGAAATGCATGTTTTCTGTCTAGATTTCAAGTGTAATGAAATGGGTAGACTTTAAAATTCAGTAAGGTCTTTTATCAATTATTTCATCATTAATCTTTGTTTTAAAGATATTTGAAACCACATATAATGTTTCCTGTTTTGTGATCACACACAATGTTATATGAGGAAAAACCATTTTTTAAAACATATTCTCTTTATACATAGAACACTATTGAAACACTGTTAAAGGGAATTACAGAAAATTTCAGTGGTCTTTGGCTATACATCACTTTTTCTTGCTTCCCTTCTTGCTCTTCCTTCGTGTGTGTGTGTGTGTGTGTGTGTGTGTGTGTGTAGGGGGGTACTGTTGAATTCAGGGCCTTCACACTGAACTACATTCCTTATTTCTTGTTTTTAATTTTGATAGAGGGTCTCAATGTCATTAAGTTACCTAGGATGAGTTCTACATTGATACTTCTGCCTCAATATTATTTATTTAGTCATTATCTAATTAAGCTCGACACTAGGGATTGTGCCTGTTTTGGTATTACATAACAGAATTAATTTTTCCTCATTATTATATAAGTTGAGGTCATCTGCCATCCAAAAATTTGCTACAAATGAAACATTATTTCTAAACACAGAAAGTAGAGAAAATGAAAATGTACTGTGTTTTGATGAAAGACTTCACTTTTTCCCAACAATAAAATTTTTCCAAATTGTAGACAAAATACAAGAAGCGGTAAAATGGTTTTTTTTTTTTTTACATAAATCTGAATATGGTTAGCCAAAAATAAAAACAAAGGCAAAAAGTGGACATGTTAGCCTCAAAACTTTAAACACTATGTATGGCAGTACTAAAGACTGAACTGTGGGCCTTCATACTAGGTTATATTCCTCTCTTTATTTTTTATTTTAAGACAGGATCTAGTTAAGTCACTAAATTGCCCAGAATGGGCTTGAATTTGGAATTCCTCTGCTTCAGCCTCACTGAATTGTACAGAGAATCAATGAAGTCATTTAAGAATATAACTATTTTTAATAGTTTAAAAATAAAACTTCATGAAGCAGATAATTCAGAGAGAAAATTATTCTTTTGAAAAATAACTCAATTATATGATTTAAAGAGCTATAAGAAAGGTCTGCTCTGAAAGAGGAGAAAGCTTTTAGAACATATTGGTTGTTTTGTACCAAGGGCAAACTTATTTTGAACATATAATACTTATATTTTTTCTCTTATCACAGAAGTGGGAGTAAATACATTCCAGCTCTCAATATGACTATTTGTGCTTCGGGGATAAAGAGAACTTTGCACCCTTATTTATTGCTTTTTCTTATTTCTCCACAATAACCCCATTCAAGAAAATAAAAGGCACATTTGTTTCACTGATTTCTTCTAAGCACATTATAAAGGGCAAGATAGCTGTCAGAAAAATCTGTACTTAAACTAGTAGATTATAGGAGGGCTGATAGATCCCTTATAAAACACAGGTCAGACCTAACTATCCAGGCCAGTTTCCACCATGATCTGAAGGGCGGGCATCTGGCAGTTTCTGAGACATTAATAGAGCAGGATTATGGGAGAATGACTCCAGATTAGATATTTCATTCTTACTGTGTGCATGCAAATAAATTACATATATATGATTACTAAACCCCATTGACACTGTTACAGTTTAGATAGAGAACATCTCCCAAAGGCTTCACGAGCTCACAGGCAGAGCTGTGGGAAGGTGACTGGACAGTGGGGGCGCTATAACTACCTTGCTGATAGAAAGTACAGTCTGGTCAGAAAGGGCAGGTCACTGGGGGTGTGACCTGACCCGGAAGGGTGTATCTTTTTCTTCCTCAGCTCTTCCCTACTCTCGTATGGTCATGGTGATGTAAGCAGTTTTGTCTCTGCCAGACCTTTCCACCATGCCTTTTTCTGTTTGGGGTCTCCAACCATGGATGGAAACTCCTAAAACTGTGAGCCAAAACAAACCTCTCCTCCTTTAAATTGTGGGTGCCAGGTACTGCGCCTTAGCCATGATAAAGGTGACTAAGATTTAGTTAGAAGTGAAGGCTCAAAGGTGGAAAAGACTGAAGCAAGAAACAGTGAAAGAGAGGACTAAATTCTATTACCATTTCTTCACATACTATTACATACTTCTTCTTAAAGCAAGGATGTGTATAAAATTTGACAATACATCATTTGCATAACTTTTGTTCAATAATTGTAACTATCTTTTCCAAGCTATATTTTTAATATGTGTTATGAAAACAGGTACCAAATAAAATCAAGCACAGAAAACAAAATGCTCAATCCTAAAATATATTGTCTTATAATGGCAGAATCTCCTACTGGATCTGAGAATGTTTTCAATTATTCAGTCCATATTTATTGCATAAGCATATGATTCCTTAGTGAACTAGGAATTAGGTAAACATTAGGGATAAGCATGAGAGTAGACATGATAAAAACTGAAGTCAAGTGTCTTGTGTGCAAGGAGCTTTTGAGTCTTTCTAAGGCAGGTCAATCCTAAGAGCAGAATTAAGGGGAAAATTTGGCAGATAACTCATTTAATGAACAGTCAACTATGAAACCACCTAGTTTTCTTCTTTAAGAAGAAACTTGTTTTTACCAGCACACTGAGTAGAACTTTCCCATGCTGTTTCATGACAAGCTATTCTCCAATTTCTGTAACAGTCACACTAATTATTAATACACCAAGGTTTCATTTTGTCATATAGTTTTCTAAGTGAAACTGCCTCTTTATGAGGTTCTACTAGTTTCTTAGTAACATAATTCCTATAGATGTTATCCATACTGGAGGTTCTTTCTACTAAATTTTATTTCAAGTTATTCTATCATGTTTTATTTCATTTTATTGTGGTAATTTTAGGCTGAAGAAACTATTTCAAGATGCATTACACAGAACCAAGACAAGGAAAACCACTTGAACTCTACGGATGATGAAACTATTCCAGAATAGTTCTATGATTTTCAATGAAATATACAAGTTGTTAACCCTGCAAGGCAGGTTACCATTTCACTGTTTTGGCAAACTAGAGTATTTGTGTAATGTTTGGTCTTAACTAGGTGACCAATCAATGCTTATACCTTACGTAAACTATGTGATGGGCAGCAAGTTGGAAATACGTTATGTTCTGAAAGCTGCTGCTGTGTGGACAGATTATAGTTACTGTCTTCCTGAATAAGTTTATGAGTAATACAAGAAATTATCATATATGAGACACTTTTAAAATATCTTCTTTGAAACCAAATAACCACCTTGGAGAGTAGATATCTTATTTGATAAATTAGGGAAGTGAGGCTTAGAAAAATTAAAATTGCACCCATGCAAAACATGGGAGACCTGAGGTTAAGTTCTGTTCATTCAGATCTTCCTACCACATACCCACAGACCTATGGGCAATGTTTATGTAACTGTTTCTTGAAGTTACAATAAGAAATCAAATCAATTCTGTCAGGCAGGGTCATTTGGATTCCTTCTATAGCACACCCATGGACCTGTTAGCAATATGTTATGCAACCATTCCTTGAAATTATGATAAGAAAGAAAATTCATTCTCTAGGAAGTACATATTTCCTTACTGGCTTCTATTAAAAAAATTACTTTCATTTTGACTAGGACATACATGATAAAAGCACCAAAGGTGACATTTTGAATTTACAACCACATCACTGTCAGTTAGGCTAATGTGAGAAACTGACTTACCCTGGTCTCTCAACGGAAAGAGCAGAGGATCCTTCCCTGTCCAGAAGACAGGGTTATGCAAAACCTAATACCTGTGGCAAGGGACCATCACTTGTAGGAAACCCCACAAACATCTCTTTTTAGACAGTCACTGTCATATCTTCTGGGTTGTTTCCGACTTGTGGGGAAAAAAAGCTGTGACATTGATACATATAAAGGGTCCTACATTTATTAGAATTCAGACTCAGATTGAGGACTTTTTTTTTAAATCATACTCATCCTCTTGTGAAGAACTAGAAAAGCTGGGTCAATACCAACAAGATTTTTCTTTTTCTAAAGGTGTTTTGAGAAAGCAAGAAATCAAGGATCTAAAGGAAGTTAGAGAAGGAAGATGCTCATATCCTACTTTTTCCTAATTTAGAAGCTCTTTCCAGAGGCTGAGTAGTCATGCAGAAATCAATAGCGAAGAAGCAGAATGGCTGTGAAAGCTTGGAGGAGTCCAGTGGTACTGAAAAAATAAAAACTGCAGTTCAGTCCCCAAAGCAGAGAGGGTCTTTGAAAACACTTCAGGTTTTCAGTTGGGACACAGAAAAAGTCAACCTGGGAGTAAAAATGAACCTGAAATGACCAAGCCAAACAAAACCATAAAGAATTTGAAATTGTCTGAATTCCACATTCAGATTAAGGTCCTCTGCTTTCAGCCTACCTTTCTAACAGAAGAGTAAATCTTGTATAGAAACAACAACAACAACAAAAAATCCCTCTGAATCCAGAATTTTTTCCTATAAACAAAGACAGCATCCCATTTGGAATTTTGGGGTATATGAGGAAACAGGAATAAAAAAAGACAAGAGAAGTAGTATTTACAGATGATTCAAATATTGGAGCTACCAGGCACAAACTGTAGAATTTCACTAAAGAAGCAGAATCTATAATGAGAATCAAGTGAAAATTGTACAACTTAGAGGTACAATGATTCAAACAATTGAAACCTTAACAATAAGTTATGGTAAAATTAAAACTCAAAAAACTTAGGAATAAATTTTAAAATATAAGACCTTTATGCTGAAAATTAAACACCAAAATAAATGCTGATAAATTACACATCCTTAAGATTGAAAAATTTCAATATTTTTATGTTAATTCTTCCCAAACTGATAAGATTCAATAAAATTCCAATCAAAATCACTTCAGGCTTTTTTCAGAAACTGAAATATCAATTCTAAGATTAATATTAGAGTGCAAATGAGAGAATGGTTAAAATTTTTTTAAAAAATTAGATGCTATTCACTGTCTGATTTCAAGATTTAGAAAATTATAGTCTGCAATACATTGTGGCAATGACTTAAAGATACACATATACTTATCAACTGAACTACACTGAACTATAAAGATTTCGAAAGTAAGTTGACTTTTTACAAAGGTTCCAAAGTCATTCAACGAAGGAAAGGATGACTTTTTCAATAAATTCTGCTAATTAGAATCCTATTTTGAAGAATACAAACACCAACCCATCATATACCATGAAGAAAAACGAAGTTGCTCATAAGGCATGAATAAAGTACCTTCAATCCTTTGTATCATGGATTCTGCATTCATAGATCCAACCAATTTGGCAAAGAATTTTTCTTTCTTTTAAACACTGATCACCCAGGCTTCTTTTCCTGACATTATTCTCTAAACAATATAGTATAACAACTATCTAAATAGCATTTACATTGCATTGGTTATAATCTAGAGATGACTTAAAGTACTTAGGAAGATATATGCAGGTTACATGCCAATTCATCATTTTATAGAAGAGGTGTGAATATCTAAACATTTTGAAATCTCAGGAGTGTTCTGGTAGCAATCGACAGATATCAAGGAATGTCTGTAGTCTGTGAGTATAAAAAATATTTTATGAATAGTCTTAAAATGAACTGGAATATTTGGATACATGGAAAAATTCCTTAAAAAATACAACTTACAAAGCTGGTCTTCAAAAGATACTACCAAGAAAATGAGACAGTCTAAACTAGAAAAAATATTTATAACATTACTAACAAGTACATGTAACTACAACTCTACTAAAACCAACAATTCAGTTTAAAGATAAATGAACATGGCCGGGGATTTAGCTCAGTGGCTTAAGCGCCTGCGTGGCAAGCGTGAGGTCCTGAGTTCGATCCCCGGTACAAAAAAACAAAAAAACAAAAAACAAACAAAAAAAAAGATAAATGAACATTTTGAACAGAGATGTCACAAGATAATACAACACTCAAAGGGTTAAAATTACACTGAAAATACCAAACACTGACATGTGATGGACCTAACAAGCCAGGAGGGGTGGCATGAACCTGTGACCCCAGCACTCTGGGGCCTGAGGTCGGTGGGTGGCAAGTTCCAGCCCCATGCTGGTAATTTAGCAACTGATGTAGCTCAATTCTAAAGGTCTAGGTTCAATTCCCAGTACTGGTTGGGGGAGGGGGGAGAAAAAACAAGACCTGCCTTTTTAAACTAAAGAGCTTGTTTGGAGGTTGTAGCAGGGGAATACAACTACTCCTATACCCTTGACCAAACTATACCAAACTATACCCCTACTAGGCATGGCCCCCTGAAGAGGGAAGGGAGGAGAGGAACACCCACCTCGCCAGCCAAATTAACCAAATCTACCCTGAAGATCAATGGGGTGACAGGTGCTGCAGCCAGATCACCTTCACACCCCAAATTAGTGGGAAAATGTCTGCAGAGTACAGGAAGATGGTGGGAATATATGGGAATTACTGGTTTGTGCTCTCAATTTTTTTCAGTAAAGACTATGACAAAGCTATTAAGGAGGAAGCTAGTGATTTGAGGAGTGGAAAGAATGAGACATTTGGTTGAGAGCCCAAAGGAGCAAAATAGGGAGGAAAAAGTAGTAAGACTGATGAGTGTGGTTAGTTAATTTAGGCATAAAATCGTATTAGCCCATCAAATAGTTAATCTACTGAAGACAAACACATAAATAAATAGATTCATCCAGGGTTTGAGTTTTGTCAAATGCTAGAAGCCAGGTGTTAAGTATATTGGCATAGAAGTGTTTTAAACACTACATCCCCATACATAAAGGGAGGGGAGAGAGAGGAAGAGAAGAGCTCATAGACGGACAATGCAAGCACTATGCTAAAGTAAGTTACACTATAAGTGACACAATAAAGGAGTCCCTCAGTTTAAGACTGGGTGGGTAAGAAACACGGCAACTAAATAGGAGAAAGGTCAGTGTATAAACATCTAATGACTATGCTTACTCCTTTCTTCCACACATTCATTTTGAAGTCTAAAAACTGTTTCCTTATCTTCCAAATCAACCTCTTTCCAGGCTTATTACAACTTTCCTCGGAACGTTTTTTTTTTTTTTTCCCCACAAGGTTCCTACTATCTTCCATTATGATTTTCCTATTTCTTGCTCTTTTCTAAATACTCTCGGTTGATCTGACAATGGTCAGTGTTGTCCAAATATTATCCTTGGTTTTCCCCTAAACATGCCAAGACACTCCTCAGGGCACAATATTTTTAGTTTTTACAACACGAAGACCATCAAAAAGTTTTACAGCAAATGAGTAAAATGCTCTTCTTTGCCTACTCTCGACAAATTAATTCCTTTTTATTCCTTGCTCCCGTTTCAATATTTCTTTCACTATGGTTTTCCCCAGTACTGTTTTTAGACCCATCATAGCGTGCAAGGAGCTCAGGAAGCCACAGAAGTGTACACCAAAGCTGAAACCATTTTCTGAGACCAAGCTCTGAGCAGCTAAAACAAAGAGGGAGAGAAAAAGACACACATTAACTTCATTTTGCAAAATATGTTGTTCTTAGGCTGAATCTAAGAACAAAACAAATGCCATGCACTGAGAAGTCACTACAGATCTACAAAAAGTGGCTTGCCTGTGTAATGCAAACGTGGAAAACGAACGGAATTTGGCTTTGGAACACATTTGCCCAGGCGGCTTTTCTCCACAAAACTTGGCAATGTTTCAGGCCGTGATGTAAAACACCGAGTGTAAATTTGCTTATACTAACAATGTTTAAGTAGTTAAAACTCAAATTAGGTTAATCGCTCGTTCTTTAAAAAATCCAGAAAGCACACTTGTTCAACGAAAAATATTTTCGGTTCCACGCTAACAGTCTGTTTGCCAGCGTGATATCTTTTTTCTTGCGACAGTCTACTTCCTCAGAGTCGACGTGTAAAGAAGCTGATCGGATGGTTCAAGCGGGTTTGGGGAGATGGGGGGAAAAGGCGGGGTCCACGGCGCCCAGCACGCATTTAGACCTTTTAAGATTAAGAAAAATACAGCTCGAGTTTTTTCCACGTCTTCCACCAACTTTCCATAAAGACTTCCACAAACCCGACTCACAGCCAGAAAACCAAACCCAGTGGGCGGGAAGGAAAAAAAAAGAAACGATTACGCCACCATTTCCGTCTCGCTTGGCCAACAAACGCGCAAAAATGGAGAAAGACGCGAGAACGGACGTTCTCCCAGTGCGCAAGCGCAGACAGGTCCCGCCCCGCCGTTTGCGCGCCCGCTAAGACGCTGCGCGCACACCGGAAGCCAGCACCCGCGGGCGCCGTCCCGGGTTTCTGCGTTTCAGCCCCGCCGGTAGAGGCCCGGTTCCGGTTTTGACTCCTCCCTCCCACGGAAACCTCCAGAAGCCTTAATATCCGGGACTCGAGGCTGGCGCCGACGCGCATTTCCGGCGGCGGGCGCGAAAGGGAAGATCCGGTGCCGCCTCTTCCCGTCTCCCCCGCGGCCCGGGCTCCGGCTCTCAGTGCGGCAGCGCCACCTGGTGCCTGGTCTCGCACCGGCCACCGAAGGGGCGCGCGCCCTTCTCGCAGAACCTTCCAGAGAAACTGCGCCCCGCTTCCCTCTCTCCCTCCCGCCCGCGTAGAGGGAGGACCGGTGTCCCGCCCCGCCGAGTTCCAGCGCGGAAAGGGGTTTGGGGCGTTCTGAAGCGGAAACACGCCCCATGTGGGGAACGAACTGCGACTTTTTTTTTAGTTTGAAGCCCGGAAAAAACAACACACTGATTTTTTTACTTCCTCGTGCCGGGTTCTTAGCCACTCCCTGTCTCCCTGAGTTAATTCTTTGGTGTCTCCGCCCTGGGATCCTCCATTTCTCACTGTCTGGGTGGAGGGCACAGGCTTCAACATTGATTGGTTTTTTTTTTTCCTTCCTCTGTTGTCTGTTAAGCCAGTGGGTCCGAGCATTCAGGGTATGTTGGAGATCCCTCAAAAAGAAAATTTAGTGGGTGATTTTTTCTAAAAATAGGCTAAAGAAATTTAAGCATGGTAACCTCAGAAACGCATATTTTAAGTAACAAGGAAAATAGTGTGCCCATAGTTAACTGTTTTGTTGGACTGTCTTCAATATGAAAATACATAGGAAAGTGAAATATCTCAGAATTCAGATGTTAGAGCTCACTAACTTGCCATTGGGCGATTCTATAACGGTGGTTTTCAAATTTGAGCAGGAGTCGGAATTTTCTGAAAGGCTTGTTAAAGCAGATTGTTAGTTCAGCTGCAGAGTTTATAACTGGATGAGGAAATTTGGGAGTAGAAGGGGATAATTAACAGCACTGATAAATTCGTAAGCTATACAGATGCTGTTGGTACTAGAACCACACTTGGAATAATTTAGAATTAAGGATTGCTTTGTCAATAGTGCCTTTTGCTGTTGCAAGAGAGGTGGTTTTAAATTATACTGATGATGCTATAATTGGAAAACATGTAGTCCTGTTGATTTCATGGCTGAGAAATAATAAACTAAGATCAAGAATCAAAAATACAAATATGAGATTCATATATTAAGGCAAGTATTTCATATAAATGCATTTTATATATGATCATGTGACAGAGGGTGCTGTAACACCATTTCGGGTATCTTGAGGTGATTTCTGTTCGTGTTAGCTATTGAAAATTAGTAAACCAGAAATGACTAGAATTGACAGAATAGTTTCAGCAACCATTTCAGCTTTACCCTTTGGAAGACGTTTTGTTTTTAAACATCTTTTTGTATCTGGTGAGATTTTCTTGTTTAACTGCATCTGCGTCTTCCTCTTGCTATGTTAAAGTGTACATGATGCTTTCATTTGCAAAACGGAGATTAAAAAGCTTTGTCTGTCTCATCTTTTCGGTAGACCTTTTAAGTTAGTTTTATCAAAAGTCCTTTGTGCCACTGCATTTATTGACTCTCACCTATGACTGAAGTAACTATTACTTTTCTGCTTGCTCCTAATAGAAATACAGCTATTGCTACGTGTTTGTTGTATTCCTAGGTGATGACATTACTAAAGCTGGTAAAAAGTTCGTAGTGTTTTCGTTAACATAGGGGACTTTAGTATATAAATAACTCCCTTGATTTACAAAGCAGTGTGTCTGACAGGCAAGGAAGAAACTGATATAGCGTCTTTGCAATTATTCAGCAAGGTTTCTAGCAATCAATAGTAATTTTAATAAGTTCACTAAAGTAACTAAAGGAAAATGTGATCTGTGAGGAATGAATCCATATTCTTTAAAAATGTAAGTATATTACAAAATTACATCACATCACTGTAATTATACCTTGTGTGTATTTATAAAATTAGCTGTTTAATCACAGTTGCTGTTCTGTATTTTTAAAGATTATTTCTATGTCCAATTCGAGGTTCCCTAAATGAATATTACTCTGAAACAAGTTTATGGATGTTGAGCGTCCTTAGGGAAAAATTTCAGGGTTCATTTTCTCTACTTTGCTATGAATGAGCCCAATTTTATAGGATCATTTTTACTCATTTTATAGGATCATTTTTACTCATAAGAAAGCTTTCTTGGTAGTAACCTGCTGAATGAGTTATTCAGACTTAATTAGGTATTCATAGACTAAAATTACTGTATTACCAGAAATAACTGAGTGTTCTAATTTAGAACTTCATTAAGTTGTCTGGTGCACTAACTTTTGGCAAGTCTGCAAACTCTTGCTCTATGTGTATGATTTCAGGCTGTTAGAATTCCCAAAATATTCAAGAAGGCTACTTTTTTGCCACTGTATCATCAGTGTTACATGAAAAATGTTGCAAAATGTTAACTGTTGTTATTTATTACTGTTCTTCCACTTACTACATTTTAGGATTATGTGAGGTTGTATGTATGCATTTATAACATTTTTGTAACTATTAGGCATTGTAATTTGACTGATATTTTCTACCACTTAAAAAGTTTCTTTTTCTACTAAGCATTTAAACCTTGAACTTCAGGATTTTTTCATCCTCTAACTTGACTAGGCCTCCATTTTAAAAACAAAAAGGTGGGGGTGGGGGGGAATAGTTGATAGTAACATGATATTGCCCTAAGCGGCTAAATTCCTTTGTCTTTCAGTAATTATTGCTTAACCATTTAGACTAAGAAAATAAAAGCACATGGTCTGTGCTTCATTTTAAATCTACCTTGTAAAAGCTGTTAGAGAAAATCAAGGAATCGCTTATGAAATTAAACTCTTTAGAGTTATGGCAGACTTTTCAACACAAACTTTAGAGACCAAGAGATCTTGAAGTGTTTAAAGACCTAAATGTTAGCAGTGTCCAGCCCAGACTTATATATCCTGCAAAATTTTCTTCAAAATTGAGAGAAATAATCCTTTTCTATGACAAAGAACACTTCAAAAATATGACCACCATGTAAATACTACAAAAATTCTTAGGAATATGCTATAAAGAAGCAGAGAAGCCAACAATGCCAACAACTCTAATAGTATAGTATTCTATACTAATAGAATATACTAATAGAATAGTATAGTATAATAAGCAGGGCGAGCAGGTAAGCAGAGTTGAGTATGAGGAGGAAATCGACAGCAGGAAAATAATGCAATGGCAAGAATAAATACCTTTCAGATTTATGCTGGTATTTTTCAGATAGTTGTAACTATTAGGCATTGTGCTTTGGGTGAATGATTTGGGGATGACAGTGTACCATTGTTGTTCCCTGATTGATGTGTTTTGAAATTTTTAGGGTTTTTTTTTCTGTTTTTTTTCCTTGAAATAAAATGGATTTTAAAGAAAAATACCTTTCAGTAAGAACTCTCAAAGTGAATGGTCTTGGTTACTCAATCAAAAGAGACAAATTGGCAGAATTACTCAAAAAACAAAATAATATGCAGTATATAAGAAAAACAATCCTGAAAGAAATATATGGATTGAAAATTAAAGGTTGGAAAACAATATTCCATGTAATGGGAATGCAAAAAAAGCAGGAATAGCTATCCTAATTTCAGACATAATAGTTTTGAAACCAAAACTAACGAGAAAAGGCAAAGAAGGTCATTACATATGGCTAAGGGAACAATTCAACTGAGAGAGATAACAATTATAAATGTATATGCACCGAATGACAGCGCATCCAACTTCATAAAAGAAACACTGCTAGACATAAAAAGAAGTCAGATAACACCAACATAATTATAATGGGGGTTTTATAATGTCACAAATAGATCAACTAGACCAAAATAAATAAAAGTCAGCAAATATTAGAGTTGAAGCAAACCTTCAAACAAAGGGACATAATAGAAATCCTACAGTGTATTCTACCCCATGACAACAGAGTACCCAGTCATAAGCAACAAATGGGATTTTCTCCAAAATAGACTACAGACTTTTAGGGCTTGTGTCTACCCATCCTCCCAAAGCCTCATGAGTTCCTAGGTGGGGAGTATTGAAGGTGACTGGATTAAGTGTGTGCTACTAACATTAAGTAGGCAGATAATTGATAATGGGAGCTACGCTTTAGATATGGGTGGCACTAATCAAGACTTGTAGCCTGGATGGAATATAAAGGAACAGAAAGAAGGGAAACTTTCTGGTTACTGCTGCTGCCTTCTGCCTGTTACACCATGAACTAGTCCCTCCATTCTGATGGCCCTCTGCTATGCCAACCTGCCTTGGAACCAGCTGTGAGTTTAAAGCTAGCCTGGGTTACAAAGTGAGAGGATATCTAGAATTGTAAAGAACCCTCCCCCCAAATCAGAACACCTCTCAAACAAAAGAACCAATTAAACATAGGGCAGACAACAGACAATTCTCAGAAGAAGGACAAATGGCCAGTAAATAAATGAAAGAAAGTTACAGAAATGTAAACTAAAACCACTGAAATTCTGTCTTACTCCAGAAAGAATGGCTATCATCAAAAAATCAAATAATGCCAAATGCTGGTGAGACTGTGGAAGGGGTCAGAACCCTTCTTTATTGTTGGTGGGAGTGTAAACTAGTGCAACTATTATGGAAATTGGTAATAAGTTAATAAACTAAAACAAGAAATAAACTAAATAAATTAAAACAAGAAATTAATAAACTAAAACAATAAAATTAATGAACTAAAACAAGAAATTTCGTTCACCCCAGTTATTCTCTCCTAGGTATCTTCCTGAAACAGTTAAAGACATTACATCACAGTGATAGATACATGCCTATGTTAATAGTAGCACAATGCACAATAGCTAAACCATGAAAGATGCCTTCATGTCCATCAACAGATGATGGATAAGAAAATGTATTTTTATACAATGGAATATTGCTAGACCATAAATAAGGATACACTCGAATCAACTGTAGGAAAATAGATGTACCTTGAGATCACAATGTGAAGTGAATGAAATCAGACATACAAGCTTAAATGTTTCATGGTTCCTCTTATATGAAAGATCTAAAATATAAATAATAAAATGAAACAGATAAAATAGCAAGAGAGCTTTTGCATGTAGGAAAAGGAACGAGTTGGAGGGAAGGTGGAGAGAGGAGAGGAAAAAGTATACAAGACATTTAAAATGTATTATATAAATCTATCAGTCTACATAAAGACTGTGGATATCATGTACTGTGAGCATTTACGAATAAACATGTTACAGAAAAATTGTAAAAAGGAATAAAGCCTTAAAAAATAAATCCTCCTTGTAATTAATTAATTAACAAAGAAGGAAGATTTATGAAGTACATTTCGTTATTAGTAATACTACTTGCTGTATTTTGGGGAGCATTATTAAATAACTGTTTTGTTGACGAACAGTAATTAGTAATTTATGATATTTGTTTACCATGATTGTCAAATAAAATGTATAGGAAATGATGTGTAATTTATCTTTAATCAAAGTTTGGCAGCATTTGGTATAGTAATTAGATTAGAACTCTAGTGTCAAAATCACTTTCAAAGATAATTTTATTTCTAATTCTTTTGAGGTCCCATATCTGTCTTAGTTTTTCATTTTTCCAAGAACATATTACACATATGGATGCATAATGAACATCTGTGTAAAAAAGCATTTCTCCAAAGAGAAATGGGAAATAAACTGACCTGTTACAAATTATCTCAGCTGTATAAAAACTTTTTATAAAATCAGTATTATTTTTGCTAACATTGGTGGACTTGTTAACTTTTGTATTTTATCCTAACAAGCTGATATCCATATTTTGACTCAGCACTGGACAGATTTTTCTCTTTGTACTGCAATGTATCTTTGATATCACTGTAAGTTGAATCTCTGTAGCCTTGATACTGCCTTATACTAGTTTTTGTGTTAACAATTCTCAGATTTTCTAAGCTTTTGGTTTAAATTTTAAACTTTGTATTCAGATTGCCTCTCCTTTCATAAGTTATATTTGGGGAGCATATTTGAATTAATTGTTCTGCTGTGTTCATTTTAATGGCCATAGTACTTTGTAGTGAGCTAAATTTATTGTGTTGTCCGAATAATAACATTTCTTTTTGTGGTCAATAGAACACTGTGTATACTTATGTTCCAATTACAACTGATATAATTTCACATAGTAGGTTATTTAATAGCTTTTAAAATAAGAATACTAAAGCAGATGATACCTTTCTGGATTAGTACATTTTACTATTTCCTCACCAGATGTGAATAAATTTCTTTTCCTGTCTTTTTTGAGACAGGGTTTCACTATACATTTTAGGCTTTGAACTCACTTTGTAGCCCGAATAATGCACAGCCATTGGTTTTAAGATTATCTTATTCAAAACAATTATTACTTTTTAACTTTACAAATAATCTTTATAAAATTTAGTATTTCATTATTTGTTATATTTCTTTCAAGACAATAATTTTATGTTACTTCTTTTTATAATCTCACTACTGATATTGTCCCTGTTATATAGAAGATGCTTTGTAAATGTTTTTTGAACTGCTATTGTTACTCTTTTTTGAAGACTCAAAATGAGCAACTTTGGAAATGGTAGTAATTTTGTAAAAATGATTTAAATCCTCATCCCCATCACTACCCTTTTAGTTTTCTAAAGAAATTCAAGTAAGCCAAGGGATAAGCCTTTGCTAAAAGGCAAGTAGATGTACTGGTTTTTTGAGAGGCTGTAGAGAGTGTGAGGAGAATAACGTAACCATGGCCCCTAAATTAAAGGAAATCATAGAGTTGTGATAGAGCACAACTTTTCTGTGTAGAGTGTATTGAGCATATTCATATACTGCACTTTTAAAATGTTACCATGCTGCTAAGATGTTTTTTCCAGTTTGCTTTTAGCTATTCATGTTTATCGCTGAAAATTAAGGAAATACTAATCTATATGATAGGGAAAGTGAAAGGAAAGAAAGATGGTTAGAAAAGAAATAAAGGAATCACTTAAGTTTTCTTTATGAAGTACAGGCTTCACTCAATGATAGGTTTCAGTTTTAGCTCAGTAGTCTATAGGTTCAGTATCATCTCATTTTAACCAAGTCATTCATGTGGAAATTAATAAACATCCCAACAGCTAAAGACAGTACAATATTAAATGTAACAATAATTGACTTTTAAATTTAATGTTTCTAGGCATATGATAGGCATATGATATCATTTGCTTTGTGTCCACAAATAAAGAGGAGAAGTTTGGAAAATGGTTTTGAAGACTACTACTTTTAGAAAATTATTTTTAAAATGTCATTAACCTCCCACATTTATTTATAGTATTTCATTGTGTTATGTCTTGTTTTCCCAAGAGTGCTACCTATTTTATTTAACTGATACACATTTGCTTTAAACACAGAACATCAAATTCAGATTACACTTTAGTATTAAAATGATTTAAACAGAATTGTAGTTTAATAAAGCTAGAGATTAGAGAAGTTTAGAAACCTTAAAACTTCCTGTATTTGGTGTAACTTAACTGAATGTTTATGTGTTCTCAAAATCATATGCTGAAGTCCTAAACCCTGGTGTGATGATGGCGTTAGTTTTTGGGAACTTTAGGAAGTAGTAAGGCTGAGATCAAATCATGAGAATAGAGCCTCCATGATAGGGTTAGTGACCTTAGAGACAGAGAAAGAATAAACAGAACTGAACTCTTCTTCTGTGCCATGGCAGAGTGCCATCCAAGAAGTGAATCAGCTGGCATCTAGACCTGGACTTGTCAGTTGCCAAACTACAAGTAATATGTATTTGCTGTTTTAAGTCACCTGGTCTATGGTATTTTGTTATAGCAGTCCAAGGTAAGACATTTGGATATTATTTCAAGTTCTAAGCATTTAATATGCAATAAAAAAGTGCTACTGAAATTGCAGGCAATGTACTAAAGTTTAGTTACATTCCCTACATAGAGCTACCCTACTCTATAGTTTCATCCTTGTAAGCAAGATGTTAAATATTAGTGGAATATTATTAGTTTATTAGGTATTAGTTTCTAACTTTAAACATTTTTCCTTCTGGTAGAACTTCAACTTAAATTCTGAGGCTTTGATTTTGTTAGTAAAACAAAAGTTCTTGTATGGACTGCTGAGAGGCTTAATATTTTAAGGAAGCATTATTTTTAAAAGAAAATAACAAGACTTCCAAAGAAGAAAGGCCTGGATGTATTAAGCCAACTCCTTTGCACAGAACCTAGGGTGGTTAAAAAAATAAATCATGGCAAATGCTACCACAAAATGTGGAAGAAATAAAAATGATCGATCTTGCAAACTATAGGTCACAAAAAATGGCTTCCTTCATGTATCATAAAAATTGTTGCCAAAGAATTTGAACACATCACTACAGGAACCATGCAGAGAAAATTTGCCCATTTTGACTCTATAAAACTAAAGAATTTATTCATAATGTCACAGAGAATTCATTTGTACCCATTTTTAAATTCCCCAAACATCTCATTGCTGATTTCAATATAAAAATATTTCAGAGTCAATAAGTTCCAGCTAAGTCACCAGCTAAGTTCCAGCTTTTTGTGGTTATGCTTTCATTAGACTAAGTGGATTTGCAGTACACAAAATCAGAACCCTTCAAATAAATCCCACATAATTAAATATAATCTTGTGTTCGGTTTGAGTTCTTTCTATCTCTTTTATCCTGCAATCTGTTGACAATGGTTCAGCAGACTTACAGTTTTTGAACTGATGGCGTATTTTTTCACGCATTCAGTGCAGTCATTAACAAGCCTTACAAAGTGTTATTTCTCTCAGAAGCCACAGTCAGGTCACTAGAATTGCTTTAAATAACTGCAAGTACCTTGCTTTTCTATTGTTTCTTTAACCTTTTCTAGTTTTAGATTGTTATAGAAGCACATAACCTTACACAGATACTAATCCAAATAACTTGGAAGGAATTTTTTTTTTATGGTTCTGGATTTGTAATGGATAGAAAGTGAAAATAAAATCCTGAGTGCTAGGGATGTAGATCCACTAGAGAATGTGTGTTTGGAATTCTTGAGGCCTTGGGTTCAATCTCCAGCAAAGCTGCACTCTCACAACAGCCTGAATGTTGATTTAAATTAAAAAAAAAAAAGAAAACAAAAAATAAAGTTTATACAGTTTGCTGTAGGGTTTATAATCTTTGTAAGAAACATAGGCATTTTGGACACTGATAAAAAGTTTTTTGTTTGAATGGTTTCTACTGTTCATTTTGCAGCGGCTTGCAATTTAAAGATGTTTTCCTGTTACAGACTGCTATGCCTGTGTCACTGCTGGAAATACTCTTGTTGTTTTCTAATTGCATAACTTAGAAATACTTCTTGTATTTCACTGCACATCTTGTCTTAAAAAACATTCCAGTTTTTGTGAGTGACTTCAGAAGTGTATTACGGTGCCAAGCTATCTTCCTGAAATACATTATTGACTTCTGCCAGTTTATTGAATTTAAGACCATGAATAGCTTCAGATTGCTCTTCATTTAAATCCTCCTAAATGAGTTGCGTCTCCAAGATACTTTCTAATCCCTTGCATTCCAAAGATATAAAAACTATTGCACTATAATGTTTTAGAACTGTGCAAAGATAATTTACAGCATTAGCAAAACAGTTCCAAAGGTGTCATCGTTTAATAATCCCACCCTATGGCTATTTGTAACACGTAATATGACTAATGTGTTGTTATTTCTTTCTGCTTAAACCACAATCACAGTTGAAACGTAATAAATTTTGGCCTTCAGATTTTTCAGTCAGGCTGACAGAACTGGTCATTTTATTTTTAACTTCAACATCTTATTAAAATAAACTCATTTCAAATTTTTCAAAATATTCATAGCTGAGGTAACATTTATTTTATCTCTTTCCTGAAACGTTTATAATCCATAATTTCCATGATGGTCATCCCTCAATGAACTCTAAATGATTGTTTGGCTGCCTATATCTCTTTGTCAAATGACTTTATTCACATTTTTTTCTTTCTTTAGAATAATAACCTTCCATTCTCATGTATCCAGTATCTACCAAGCACTATATCCACATCATATGGCTTTTTCTCCATGAAGCCTTATTTTTTGGGATTCTCCACGAAAAATAAAACTTTTTCTGCTGAGATTATTTAGTACTTTTTGTATATTCTCAACTTCATATACTTTTTAATTAGGTACATTTAAAAAATTATATACCGTTAAACTTTGAAAGATCTAAGAATTCTGTCTCATTCATATTTCTGTGCCCTACAGTCCCAAGTAAGTTATTAATCTGCCTGTTAAATAAATAAATGACATACCAAAGTAAAGTTAATTTTATGGGCATAAAGATTAATTTATCTAAACTGGTCCATTAAAAATGAAATTAGGAAGCTGTGTGGCTAAGATCAAAATTTCAAGTCCAGCCTGGGCAATTTAGCA
>PVJX010025214.1:0-27191 GCA_004027295.1 Dolichotis patagonum | reverse complement strand
GGAAAGGAGGGAAATTTCTTTTTAGAACCTATTGTATTCTAAGGATGAATGCAAATTATCCTACTATGATTCTTAATGACCCACTATTAACATAGTAGGAGACCCAGTGCATTAATGCAATACCTCTTTTCACATCATTACTCCTAATGGAACTGTTACCGGGATAATAGCTTGACCTTTAGCTATAGATTCGGAAGGCAGAATTATATTCTGCTTACACCATACCTCTATTCACACAGAGTATTGACTGTTTTCACATCAATACCATGGCCGACTCTTGGCCTTGTTCTAGGGCCTCATCTGCGATTATAATGGAGAAAATAAAATTTCATCTTCAGTAGATAAATTCTAGTTAAAAGTCTCTTTTTAAATTTGGATGTAATCCATGAACCAGAACGTCAGTAATGTACCCAGTAGAAACGTTTGTGTAGGTATTTTTCAAAAACCTAGGGCTGCGCCTTCAAAGGTCTCAGTCAGAGACCCAGGAGACAGTTTTCCTGAAATCAGAGACGATTTAACTGAAAAGAGAAAAATAAGCAGAAACAGTTGCCTTTGAATGAGTGGCAGATGCTTGAGCTCAAGGTTAGATTGACAGAGTCTGACCTGCGGCCCTCCTGGGGTGGGAGAGAACCTTCCACCGCCTCTCAGATCTGAGCTTCGCTGTGGACACACGGAGCTGGTTTCCAGGCTGGCACAGCCCAAACCTACTTTGTTACTTTGCAACAGCTGCTTTCTACTATGAGACAGTTTGGAGACATGCGTTTCACAATCCTAAGAAAAGAGAGGTTGCTATGGGAATTAACTGTGTAAATAATATTACAAGTGAGAAGATACTTACCTGCCAAGATAGTACATTGAGTCATTTTTGTAGTACACATTTTCATATCATTGAGAAGGGTTCTAAATGCAAATTTTTTTTTATTTATTAAGACAGAATGTCAAGGCTTTTTGACAATTCTCCAGTTAGTAAGTGTTGTGGGCATTTGAGTATAATAAAATGTGTTCTATTTAAACATATTCCATTAGTCAAGACTTCCTACTAATTCAGATGGGCCAGTCTCTCCTCATAGTCTCAGTTTGTGAGCTCCTGCATTTGCTTCCACTAGAAACAAAACTGGGAAATAGGATTATTCATCACATATTTCTTGAGTTTCTGTTCATGCAAGGCAGTATGCTGGGGAGGGAGACAAAGAAAAGATGGCCCTGATGCCATTTGTAACCTGGTGCGGGAGACCTGAGAGTATGCCTCTCCCAACTGGGGACCTCTGTGTCCTCTGGGTGGAGCCCACCTCCTCTCCCTTGCCCCACGTACCCTACATGGGGCAGCCTGCATGGTGTTCATGTTCCCTAGCTCTGCCTCCGAAGCACGACTCCTCTGCTCGGGTGTCACAAAACCTTGCCGCTGAGGTCATCCCAGGACCTCCTTCATTGTGGATAGCTGTACTGTCCATGCAGAGTCCATCTAACCCGTGACCACATGGTGCTGGACCTCATCTGTGATGCCTCTAATCTCTTCTGTGTTTCTGCCTGCACCACTGGACACATGTGATCGTTCGGCCACACTGCCACTCTACTGCCGTGGGAATGTTCTGGATGGTTCCTGCACCTTCCTTGACCCCTCCTGCCCCCATTGATATCTTGGTTTTCTGATCTCTGTGTGTCCCAAGCCTGGGAGCCTTTTTCTGGTCTCGCTCTCTTTTCCTGATTGAGGGGACATGGAGGAGGTTGGAAAGGTGAGGAATCATACCAGGTGACCTCTTCCCTCCATCTCCAGCTGCTTTACATCCCTGCTCTTCTGCAGAAACTGTCCTGCAAAACCCTGGCCCAGGCCAGCCCTCCCACCCAGTGTCTTAGGTCAGAGCGCCGAGGTCTAGAGGGAGACCACAGCCTGCCTGCGTAGGCTGCTGTTGCCCATGTACTGCCTGGTCACCTTACATGTCCAGAGCCCGCTGCTTTTCTTACTCTCCTCAGGGCGTTTCCAAGAGTTCCCATCCTTCTTCTTCCATGGTACCTCACTACTGAGTTCGCTGAGCCTCGAGAGCCACTTCCAGATGGACCCTGGCTGCAGCAGAGGGTGTTTCCCTCCTCTTAGGGCAGCTCCTCCAGTTTTGTTCTGGATCCCTATATCCCAACTCTTTCGAGATGGTTCCTTGCGTGGTGTCATACTGGCTGCTCCATTCTGCAAACCATGTTCCAGCCTTCCTCCCCTCACCTTTCTACTCTGGGCGGTGTGTGAGGTTATTCTGCATTTGCTGTCTCTAGTTGCTCAATGGTCTTCAGCGAGCATTTGCCACAGCGTCTAGCCCCCCCCCCCACTCTGCACATAAAGCTACTTGTCCCTCTTTTTAAAACCACTGTGGCACTCTGTGAGACCGCTCATGCTGGCGCCCTTACACGGACCTCTTTCACTGCCCCCTCTGCCTGCGTCCCCTTCTAAGCACCATGTACTCGGCACTGTGGTTAGGCCTGTGCTCTTGCTCAGTGGGCTTCTCCAGTTAATGGGTTTTCGCTTGTCTTCTCTGCCACACATGCAGTCTGCTTCCAAAGGAGCGGAGCGGGCAGCTGTCCACCCGCAGATTCAGCCGGGACAACTGCAGTAGCTTTCTGAAGCCCCGCTCCATCTGGCCTGCAGGTCGACCCTCCCTATGGCTCCTGGCTGTCTTTAGCTTTAGCTTTTGCACCACTGGATTGCTTACATTGAGATCATATATATGGCTTTTTTCTGTTTTCAAATTGTTTTCTTAGAGTAAATTTCTAGGAATGATATTACCAATCCAAAGGTATTTGATGTCACTTATAATGTCTTAGTTCCCAAAAGGATTTGCCAGTTTGTGTCATCAGTAATATCTGAATATGCCAGTTTTCCACCATTTTATCAATATCTCATAGAAGCTTTTTTAACATTGTTTCTCTACTTAGAAGGTAATAGTGTTTTAAAGTTCTTTAACTTAGGTATTAGCTGAGTATTCTTTCCAATATTTTATGCTACATGTATATTCTATACATTTAGCTGCGGGGACTTTTGAGGTTGCTCTTTTTATTTGAATGGACTTTTTTCAGGGAGTAGGTATTGAACATTTTCAGTCAACTTTAGTGCAGCTAGCTTTTGTCCTATTGAAATGTTTATTTTTCATTCAGTGGAAATTTCAGTTTTTATATAGTCAAATCTGTCAATATTTTCCTTGGTCATTTCTTTTTAAAAGAAACCTTTTAAACCAAAATTACTGATATTTTAAATATCAAGAAGGTGATGTGGTGTGACTACAGACTAAAAGGTGACCTTGTGGAGAGCAGGTTGAAAAGGCGAATTTAAAAGTGCCCAGGAGTGGAATGTGAGGCAGAAATGTCACCACCAGCACCTAACAGGCAGTCACACACTGCGCACAGCTTTCCTGAGAGCACTCTTGCCTCCCCTTTGTCCTGCGTGTGATTCTCCTGGTTTCTTTGTGTTTAATAGGATAGCTCTTTCTTGGAGCCGATACCATATGCCAGAGGTTGACTAGAGGTAGAATTTCTATCTGAGTCTCACGATTTCATTAAGACGTACTGCCTTATTGTTTATTTTGAGTACTGATTGAATTAGTAGGAATCACCATGAGAGCAGCATCGTGCTGAACTCTGTCCTGGGGCCAGTGGATCCATAGAAGCATTTTCTTTTCTACCTGTAAGAAGCAGACATGCAGATACAGAGCAAGTAGAAAGGCCAGTTTCCATGCTAACTGCTTAGTGTTTCTAGCCAGTTCCATTTAGAAACGCAGTCTGTTGTGTGCAGCCAGGGCCCAGCAAATCACCGCCTGTACCAGAGGAACAGCATGCAGACATGGAAAGCACACCGCAGAGACAGGCTGTGAGGGCTGGGATGTAGCTTGGTGGGAGAGCGCATGTGAGTGCCTGGGGTCAGTGTCCAACGCCACCAGAAGAGAAAGCAAGTAACAGAGAACCTTTTGTTGTCTTCTTGGGCCATGTTCCTGCTTCAGATCTGCACGTTTTACTTGCTAAAGTATTTAACAGTATTCTACATTTTCTTTCAGTCTTCACTGAAAAGTACTGTACTGCTAACCATGTGGACAAGCTCCCTGGCCCGAGAGACTGGGTACAGATTCTCCAGGATCAAATTAAACTGGCCAGAAGAAGGTTAAAAAGAGGCTCAGGTATGAGGAAGTTGCACGAGGGTAATTGTGGAAGTACTTTGTTGAATTCTCAGCCTTTATAAAGCATGATACTTTGCTCGGGAGTACTGCAGTGTCCTTTGTCTTTTGAAGGAGATACTCAGCATTCTGTAATGTTCTCTGGTTGGCCGTCTTAAAGCCTTACTCAAGTGAATTTTGAAACTCCCCTTAAGATTAAATAGTAAAAATTATGCAGGGCCATTTGCTTTCAGTAGTACAACTGGAAAAGATTGCGAATTTTATGTGTGGTCAGATATGTCTCATGTACAAAAGCAGGACAGTCCTTTGTGGTTTGTGTCTGTTCACTTACTGATTCTTGTTTGTTCGTTTTGTTACAGGGAGCTGAGTTAGTTGGAAGTATTATAGGCAGTCAGACAGGGCTGGGCCCTCACAGGAGCCAGTGCAGAAGTTCAGATACCTTGTGACCTCTGAGGAGACAGGCATCTCCTGCTGGGGGACAGATCTCAAGACAAAAGGCAAAGTAAATACAGCCACATCCTAAGCATTGATAGTCCAAATAGTTCTCTGTCACCCTCAAGAAATCATTATCCCAGCCCCCTACATGCCTGCTTACTATGTGACTTGCTCCCTGTTTGTTCCTGATTTAATCAGTTTTTACCTGAGCAGTTAATCTTACTGGTTGGTTCTGTCCCACCTTATGCTCATCTTGCAAATTCCCATTTTTCCTCACCTTGGATCCATCTAATTGCATGATTTTATTCTATCAAAGTCCCTAGAAAAGACAGAGTCCCTGGCAACCCACTCAGAACCCAAGCTTTCTTTCTGTCAATAAATAGATTCTGCTCTTAATCTCTGTTGTTCTAAAATTACTTCTTCAATTTTAGAGAATACAAACTCATACCGGACATATAGTAAGTTGAGAGTTTCATTCCCCTATATCAGTTTCTGAATGAATTTATAAAAGTCCTACTTGCTTAAGGTAAAAAGAAATAGGAAAAATCATCGTACCAGAATTACTCCCATCAAGTGGGAATTTTAAGTTGTGTGTATGTGTGTTTAAATATTTGGGGTTGATGATTTAGGGATTGTTCTTCCAGAAAAAGTGAGCACCAGTTGGATTGTCACTATGTAGATTTGGTTATTGGAAGTTGTAGACTCCCCATGTGGCCGTAGCCAGTTTACTCTTTGAGAACAGTTTTCTCCTGTGCTACAAGAATAGTTGTCTCTGGGCAGCCACAGATCTGTAGGTATTATTTCTAAATTCCATGTAAATCAGTATGTCTATTATGAAAAACAGTATGGAGACTCTTTAAAAAATGAAAAATAGAACTACCAAACCTACTATACTACTAGGTACATATCTAGTAACAGCAGAATTGATACAGGGGAATGAAACTCCCGACTTACCATGTCTGCGACTTCGTGTTCTCTAAAATCGAAGAATGAATTTTAGGAACAACAAAGGTTAAGAATAGAATATATTTATTGAGAGAAAGAAAGCTTCTGTCTGAAAGAGACACAAGGGGTCCCAAGCGGGTTACCAAGGACTCTTGTCTTTTCTAGGGACTTTTATAGAGCAAAATCATGGGGTGAGATGGGTTCAAGGTGGAGAAAACTGGGAACTCACAAGGCAGATGGGCGTAAGGTGGGACAGAAATATAGTTAGCCAATAAGATTAATTGTCCAGGTAAAACTGATTACATTAGGGACAAATGGGGAATCGAGTCACGTAGAAAGCGGGCATTCTTAGAGAGCAGTGACTCTCCCCTAGGGGGTTGGGGTGGTGACTCCAGGCTTCCTCAGGGTGATAGGGAACTGTTTAGAATATCAGTCCTTAGGATGTGGATGCATTTGTTTGATCTTTTGTCTTGAGGCCTGGCCCACAGCAGTAGGTGTCTGTCTCCCCCACAGTTGCAAGGTATCTGGGCTTCTGCACTGGCTCCATCCAGGACCCAGCCCTGTCTCACTGCCTAGAATATTTCTAACTAAATCAGCTGCCTGCAACAGAATCACTATGTTGAAGAGATCCCTTTATTCCCGTGTTTGGTGAGCATTTTCACCATGGCTAAGATAAGGAACTAACATCAGTGCCTCGAATGAGTAAAAAAAACATGGGTAAACTTGGAGAAAGGCATGCTAAGACAGGCACAGAAAGACAAAGGCCACATGCTGTCACTGTGTAGAACCCACAGAGCAGAGTCGTCCCCAAGGCCCAGTCACATTGGGTAGACGTTGATCAAAGAGTACAAAACTTCCAGTTAGGAGGCATATGCTCCTTATGTGACCTGGTGTCTGACAGTGTTAATTGTTAATAATACTCTTATCCTTGAAAATTAAGAGTAGGTTTTGTTTTCACCACAAAGTATGTGAGGTAATAGTGAATTAGTTAGCTCAACTCAGCCATTCCACAATGTGTGCATATTGGAAAGCATCATATAGTAAATCACAAATATTAATACTGTAAAAATAATGTAAGCCAGGAGTGGTGGCACATGCCTGTAATCCCAGCACTCAGGAGGCTGAGGCAGGAGGATCGTTGCAAGTTCAAGACCAGCCTGGGCTACAGAGTGAACTCAGTGCCAGCCTGAACTGTATAGTGTGACCCTGTCTCAAAAAAGACAACAGTAATAATATAAATATATAATAAACCTGAACTTCAGGGGCCATAGTCAAATGTGGCCGTCTCCAGCAGATCCTTCTTACAGGAGGCTGCCCGTCATCGCTGCCTCCTCCCCAGCCTGCTCTCCTGTCAGAGGCCTCAGGCTCTGGAAGCTGCACCTGCCTTGTCCTCTCTCCCAGGGTGGGCTGGTCTCACACGTGCATGCGCCCCCTCTGCCTGGGAGGTGCTCCAGCTCCTAAAGCGGCCCTTCCCCTGGCGCCTTCACGGGAGGCCCCAGCCTTGGGTCACTGCCACCCAAAGGGGTACACTCCTGCTTCCTGTAGGGAACCGTGCGCTCCCAAGGGCAGGGAGTGTGCCTGAGTCCTGTGTGAGTTCCAGGTGACACACAGGGTATGACACCGCACAGAGTGTCCAGGAGTTTTGTTGTGTGAATGAGTGAAACCATCAGTAACTCCAGAAGGGACAGCAGTCCGCACAAAACGACCATGTGTGCGGTGAAGAGTCTCCTGGGATCTGTGCTCAGGGTGGTGGTGACAGCTGGTGTCCCAGAGCCCCCTCTCCCTCCTCTTTCTCTCACGGCCTTCTCTGCCCTCTCACCTTAGCACTGTTATACCTTCTTCCTGGTCCTTTGTTGTCCCATAGTGTCCCAGAGGTTCAGAGTCCCTGTCGTGGTGGTCTGCCCTCCTGCAGAGTGGTGAGTTAGGCGGCATCTGGGAGGAGGCATCTTCCTGCAGGACTGTCAGCAGTGTTCCTCCACAGTACAGGTCCCTGCCCACCCGCCTTACCCAGCACAGAGCCCCCTTTGACAGCCTCCTGGTGGAAGAGAAAGAAAACCTTTTACATTTGAAGGACAGACAGTTGGCCCAGCAGGTTCCTGCAGAGGGCTGTTCCTCCCTGAGTGAGTACTGATGTCCTGTCCTAATGGTGTCCTGATGGTGTCCCGTCCTTGGTTTTACACCAGGTCAGATTTCAGGTGTAGGCTTGAGTGTGACGTCTTCGCAGTCTTAGACTGGCCTGGCTGCCAGGTGCCGTGTTAGGCATCTTGACTATTTGAGTATATGAGACCTTGTTCGTTTGCGTGGGCTGGGCCCAGAGAGCCCAGAGCTGCATCTCCAGCGCTCTGAGTTTTATTTGGAGACAGGGTTCTGCTGTTACTTGGACTGGCCCCGACTTGCACTCCTCCTCTCTCAGAGTCCTGAGTAACTAGGAGTACAGGCATGAACCACCCGCGCCCACGTGAAGTATGTGGGTCTCAGTCACTCACCTCAGCAGGAACCACGACACAGAGCAGAGTCCTCTAGGCCCTTCCTCCGGTGGTCTCTGTGGCCCCTTAATTGCCTGGGTTCTAGAGTTCCTTTCCCTCAGATTCCCTGCCAGCTTCAAGTATTTCTAGCATATCCCCAGGTGATTTGCAGGGGGAAATTGTTGACTCTCAGAATTCAAAGACTCTAAATATAATATTCGGGTTTGACAGAAGTCTAAAATGAAGAAATGTAAATTTAATATTTTCCCAAAGAAAAAGGAAAGGTTAACACACCCCAGAACTAGCATTTTGGTTCCACGTGTTTTGGAATCACTGACAAACACCAGCATTGATGTGGCACAACATGTGCCACCTCCTTTGAGCTCACCTGAGACCTGGTGTACGTGGCTGCTTCTGCCCACTTTATGGAGGCTGATCAGAGCTGATCAGAGCTGCTGGGCTGCCCAGAGCTGCTGGGCTGCTTTAGGTCTAAAGGATCCCCCAAAGTTTTGGGTGTTCCGAGGTAGGACTTTGGGAAGGTGATTGGATCCTGAAGGTTCTAACCTAATGGGTAGATCAGTCCACTGGGAAGATCATAGTATTCCTGGGAATTCAGGAGGTGGGTCCTAGTTGCAGGGAATATATCGTGGGAGCATGACCTTGGAGACTGTACCCTGTGCCCAGCCCTTCCTCTCTGGTTTTCTCCCTTTCTGCCTCCTGCCTGCCATGAGGGGAGCCCTCTTGCGTCTTGCCCTCCCACAGCGGTACTTCTGCCTCACTGGTGACAAGCCCTAGAAGCAGCAGGGCCAAGGGACCATGGACTGAAACTAAACTGCTAGAACCATCAGCCAAAATAAAATGTTCCTCCTTCAGGTTGTTTGTCTCAGATACTTTGTCACAGTGACAAAAAGCTGACTGACACGTGGGGAAATGTGAGAAATCCTTGAAGTTTGCAGGGTTCCTGAGGGAACGGAACTGTGGACCCCTAGACAGTTGATCTTACTAACTGAAGCAACAGAGGCCGCTTAGGAAGGAAGGAGGGTTGGTGCTCCCTTGGGGCTTGTGCCTTCTGCTAAGGAGAGTGATTAAAAGTCCCCAGTGGACTCGATTCTTCCAGTATTAAGAGAAACTTCAAGCTGGGCATGCCTGTACACAGCCGTAATGCTACCCACTGAAGAAGCTGAGGCAGGAAATCCCAGGTTTGAGGCTAGCATGGGCAGTTTAGCAAAGATCCTGTCTTAAAAAGACTTGAATACACAGCTCGGTGCTTTCTGCATTCACTCTTGAGTCCTGGAGGTGGAGGCTTTGAATGTAGAAATCATGAAAAGTAGGGAGATGACCGAGAAGGCTGTTCCCGGGGACAGAAACAGCCTTGCTGGGCCCCAGGATGAAATAGACACTTAGCATTCTCCTGGTGTCTTCTCACAGGCCCTACTATGAGCAGAGCTTTTCCCCTCTGTCCTCAGACGCCGAGACCAGTGATGGCTCGGGGCTGTCTTCCTCCCGCTGTCCACGGCAAGCACACGTGCACGTGGTAGTGCACGCACCTCCGCCTTCCACTTCTCGCGTCCACAGCCTGGCCGTGAACCCAGGTCTTACCACAGCATTTCTGTTGAGGACACATCTCAGATGCATGTTTCCTGCCTCCTCCTGCCTCTCCTGAACAAGACCAGCCTGCAGCCTGCCCTCCTCAGGGCCCTTCTCTTGGAAGCATGGGCAGTTGTGCACTCTTGCTCTGTGGTTGTCAGGTTGTTTGCCTCGGGCCATTGGTGTAGGCGTCTGCCTTCATGTGTGTGGTGTGTTTCAAGCAGATTCCGTTAGCCACAGACAAGTGGAAGGTGGCGATAAAACAGCCGCACTGAGGCACAGACCAAATGATGGTGCATCAGGCGTGACCTGCCAGACAGAGCTCATCTCCTAGCAGGGGAAACACTGTCCGCTTCAGCTCGTACACGATCAAGCTGGAGCCACTTGCATTTTCTGCAGAGGACCAAGTGCCAATCAGTAATGTTACTTGTTCTCATGCTTTTTTGCCCTGATCATTTTCTATCTAAATAATAATACAAACAGTGTCTCATATCTATTCCATAATTTCAACTAACATTTACAATATTAGTTCAGTTCCTAGAGCTAGATGCAGACTCTGACTGGGCAAGCTAATCAGCTAGCCACGTGGGGAAGCCAGTGTAGCCTCTAGAAAAAGCGGTGCCCCTACCTGTCTGAAAGGCCGTTATGCAAATTCAGATAGAAATTCACTTGAGGCTCTCAGAACATGTAATCATTTTTTTCTATAACTGGGATGATTCCTTTCCTGGTGTGGATTTTTATCATTTTCATTAGGTTACTTCCTTGGAGCTGAAATCACAATTTATTATTTGTGTTAGATCCAAGAGTAAAGCTGTCACTGCTATTAAATTTTTATTGGACTTGCTCAATCATTTCCAAATTTTACAACTTGCTTGTCACAGGGAAGAAAGATTGCGAACTTGTTGCAGACAGATGTTATAGTCAAGTGTCAGTAACAGTGTTGCCCTTCACCCGTGCAGCTCTCAGCAACTAGTTTACATGTACCAACATGCATATAATTTTGGTAGTACATGAAAGCACATAACGCACAGGCCTATTTATAAAAACAAGGATATCTGAATTACAGGGGGAAGATCAACATGTACTCCAGACGTATTTTTGCCCCAACTAACCAAAACTCAATTATGCATGTAAAGTTGCTAAAGTGTAAAATGAACTAAAACTTGAAGATTTAAAAACTTTGCTCCTAATAACGTATATGATACGTTTGAACTGTTGATGGCAAAGATACTGAAGAGCCCAGACTTTAACCTGGTTTCATCGTTGGCCCTGTTTCTCACTAGCGTGACATCTGGAGTCTCTAAACCTGGCCCACTCGCCTCGTGTTTTAAAATGACTGTAGGAATGGCCCTACCTTGTGACATCCTCTGGGGTTAAATGAATGGCACACGGAGTGTAAGAGCTCTATGAATGCTAAGGACTTACCAAGTGGTGGTGGCGATCATTGCTGTTATTTATTATTCATTGTTACTGTTACTGAAGATTTGTTAAATCCTGGGCAATGAGAGAATTACTGTGTAGATCTCTTACCTATTCAAAATCACTCCAATTAGAAGAGAGTAATGTCTTCTAAATATAAAAATGAGATATATTCATTGTTTTAAATATATATAATTACTTAAAACCCAAAGACCAAAAATTAGAATATGTAAAGCCTCTTCTCCAGAAATGATTTCTGTGTTTCTCAGCTATAAGCCTGTGTACAACATTTAATCCTGCCATTTGTGTTCTTGCTCGGCTTGCATATTTTTATTTTATTAAATATTCATCTACAACATCTTACTTGGGAGTTTCTACTGTACTCCCACAGTTGGGTGTGAGTGTTGTGTCTCTTCGGGGTGTTTTCTCTTAGTGGTGAATCCAGGAGTGAACCCACAGTAGACAGGTGAGTGCACCGAGGATGGTAGAGGTGGACCTAGAGGCGGAAATCCTGGGTCACTTCTAGCTGTGTCTAAACACTGTGTTTAAAGCAAGAACAGTAGAAAAGAGAACCTAACACGAGGTTTGCTTTCCCCCGACCCAGTGCTGCAGCCTGATGCAGACAAGGCCGCCTTTGGCTCTTGGCAGGTGGCCCCCAGGCGTCCACTAACCCTGGAGCGTAGAGGGGTAGAGGGCGCCGCTGAAAGTGCTGCAGCGGCCGCAAGGAGACGTTTTCCTCACATGTTAGTGGGCACCGGCATGTCCTCCAGTTGAGGAGACTGGCAGCCTTTTTACACTTAGTGAAGGGTTTTGTGACTGAAGGATCTGCTTTTGCAGACACTCCTAAGGAGGCTGAAACATCTATCAACAAGGTTTGTGTCTTAAATCACAGAAGAGAAGATGCTTTTGAAGACATACGTAGCCCCTCTTGATGATTTTCTTCATGGCTGAGTGCATGCCCAAGTTAGATGGGGCAGCTCCAGGAGCCGAATTTCCAGGCGGCTTCAAAGAAAGGTTCCTTCTCTGATTTTTCCAGTCTTCCCTCCCACCAGGAGCGGCTCGGCAGGTGATGGTTGCAGTTCTGTAACAGGAATTTGCCGTCTCGAGCACGTTTAATGACACACTTAAACTGTCTGCCCCCGAGGCTTGGTGGGTGCTTTCACCCATGTAAATAAGTCAACTGAAATAGGGTTTGTAAGATTCACAAAAATTTTAATACAGGAAAGTTGATCTATATCATTGTCATCATCAAAACACTTACGTAAATAATGATGCAAAAATCTATAATGTAAACCAGCTGAATCTGAAAAGGGAAAAGAAAGGTGAAAGCTGTTATGTACACTGGAGATATTCTAATTGCATTGCTATATTCAGTAAAATGAATGTGCTCCCTGAAACTAATGAGATTTGTGTTTTATGTTTGTAACCAGCAGAGGTAGCTGACAGTGATGAAAGACTGGACAGCATTTCTCTGCCACCAACAGGTAAAACACATTTACATTCTCGTCACCTGCTGGAAAATAAAGCGCGTGCAGATGTCAGCATTGGAAATGCTTTCAGTGTGAGAGATGCAGGCGTCTGAGCAGCCCACTTAGAACAGGCCCAGCCGCCCGGGGAGAGCCTCCCAAGGCGACCTGGGGTTCAAGATGCTTCCTGTTGAGCGTAAAGAGCGTGAAAAGCTGCATTTTCCTCAGACTGTGTCATGTCCATAAAAATCTCAGAGATGTAAGTCCTGAAAATTTAGTATCACAGCATTTTGCCTCTTTAGGGTTTAGGCCTTAAAAAAATGTTTTAACATGAGATAAAGTGAGATTTATTTCACGGTAGCACAAGGACCACTGATTTTATGTGACCAAATTCACGTCTCTTCTGCCTTCTTGCACTCCGTGCAAAAGGCATGGGAGAGGCAGTCCACCCTGCTCACAGTGCAGGCACCCTGTGACTGCTGAGGGTCACTCGTGGTGGAATAGACCAGTCCGTCCGGCCTAGCTGGCACTCCTGGTCTTAACAAGATCCACGAAACGCAGCCTTGTGTCTGTTCGGAGCTGGCTGCGCTCCATTGTGAGGAGCTGTGCACGTGATCCCCATGGCACCCTGTTTATCTCTCAAGTAAACCTCTGCTCCTGCCTGCTGCCCGCTTTACCAGCTCCTACCCGAGAGCTGGCGGACAAGTCTGGTTAGTCAGTCAGCTGTGTGTCGGTCTGTTCCTTTCTGGGTCTCTAGATTCTTTATTGAGTGCCCTCCAAGAATACCTGTAGATTCTGTCCTCAGAATTCAGGCACCCACCAAAAAGCCTCTGGCTGAAAAAGCTCAACTCAGTGTTTTTCCTCTAGGCTTAGTGTGATAAGATTTTAGTTAAATTGGGCGGTAGTAGTGGAATATCTGGTGTGGCAGGGACACTTAGAGTTCCTGGTGACCATGAGCTCAATGACAGCACATGTCCCAGGATGGGCTCCAGGCCAAGTACATGGGTGTCAGGTGGGCACGCACTGGTGAACTTCAGAGCAGCAAGGGAGCCCGGGTGTGTAAACAGCCTGTCACTTCGTCTGTAGCAAGGAGCTGTGCAACAGACAACGGACGAATAGCCATGTAGTACAAACAGGATCCGTGCTGGTCAGGTTTACCACGGACAGTCGTGGTGTGAGAGGGGTTTCTCTTCGTGCTGGGCTGTGTTTTCACCTTTGTGAATTAAGAGAAGTGAAGCACGTGACCTGTACTGCTCCTTCCCGATCTGTCATTCTGTACGTAGCAGACCTGTCCTCATCACCCCTGCCCGATCCCTGCGGATGCAGGAAGCACATGCATAGCAACAGCACTGGAGGCCCTGGGAGGAGCAGGTGCTGTTCTAGCCGTGCCTCCCAGGATGCCCACCCGCAGGTCCCTGGGGATTGACGCCACCTGTCCTCTCTGTCCTGTGACTCAGTGGGCTTTTGTGTCACTGTTTGAAAACCATGCCCCCAGAAATAATTCCTTTGCTTTTAACTGTCTGTGTTTGACTCTGCCTCCAGAGATGTTTCAGACAAGAAAACTGAGCACAGGGGATGCTAGGACGGCTGCATGGAACTGAAGAAGCTGCCAAGGAATCTGAGAATAGAAGGAACTTGAGAGATCATCGAATCCAGTCCCTTCGTTTTCTCCAGTCCTTTCATTTTACAGGAAAAAAGGCCTGAGGCCCAGAAACATTAAATGACTTTGCCAGGGTCTCGGCGGTTGAGGCCTGGACAGTGCCCAGGCCCAGGACTCCCTGCCGTCACGCCGTAGAGCTTTTTCAAACCTTCGCCAAAACCAGCTTCTCTCTGCATGTTTCCTCAAGATGCTCAGAGATGGCGATGTGCTGACCCCCTGCCGGTTCAGTGTCCCACAGTCTTCGCGTTTACTAGGGTGTTCCTTGTCAGCCTGCCCTAAGGCCACTGCGGTTTAAGCTCTTTTGATGCAAGTCCTTTCTCAGATTTTGTCCAGAGCCTTGAGGTCATAATTAAGAAAGTGGTAGAATGCACCTACAGGTCGTTTCACTAGACTACTGATAGTACTTAATAACAATCACTAAGCAGCATGATAGTGAAGCTTTATCATTTTAGCAAAGAGAGAAAGAGTCCTAAGTTGGTGCTCAAATCCGGCAGTCGTGAGGTGGACTAGTCTTCACAGTCCAGCATGTCTCTTGGCTGCCTCTCAGAGTAAATCCCGGCTGGTTAGCTTTGAACGCAGTGCTCTTGCTGGTCCTCCTGTCCCTCATGCCCCGATGTGACTGGCCACACTCGAGTGTCCACCCCCTGCCTGCACGTGCAGCCTCGGCTTGGCCTTGAGCCTTCTTGCTGCAGGAGCTGCTGGACTCGGATGCAGACCCTCATGGTCTCACGTCCAAGCTGGCCGTGTTTGTCCCCTGTAAAGATCCGACAGGACCTTTGTCACCATTTTCTTGGGTTTTTTTCTTCCAGTTTTGCATGTGTTGGAGAGAGGCAGGGAATAAATGGAAACTATTACTGTGAGTCAGGTGGTCAAATAATGTTTGTGTTGACCAGCTGCATTTAAGCACCTTTCTGTTTGTCTGCTTTTAACAAAGCTAGACCCAGATTTCATGGTGGAGAAGGATATTTTCTTAATTTATTCGTTTTGACCCTGTTGGTTGCGTCTTTTGAACTGCTATCAGGAATCGGCCCGCGTTGGGCTCAGGTGCACAAATGCTGCAGCGCCTTAGGCGAGTGGGAAAGGGGGGACACTTCCTCCTCCGTAGGGAGAGGGCTGGGGAGAGAACCTCCCAGGGTGGACAGCAAGCCGTAAACAAGGAGCCCTGCGGAGGTAACATCCAAGGGTGCTCTCCAAACATGGTGAACGGGGTTCTGAGTTTGAAATATTCTTTTGGCTTAGCAGTTTGCATCACAAATTGGCATTCTTTTACATATTTTTCTTTAAAAAAAAAAAAAAAGTATAAGGAAGAAACAGCCATTGTTGGATGTTTTTCCCAGACTTTGCTTTATGTTTTGTTTATTGAGGTAATACAGAGCCTATGTGTATGATTTTGTTTGCTGAATTTTGGAGATTTCTGCATAAGAAGCACTTTTTGTTACAAATCTTTGTATACATTATTAGCTGCTGCATGATAGTCTGTTTTGCAGGTTAATCATACTGTATTTCACCCTTTTCTATCACTGGCAGCATATGAGCACACTCAGCGGTGACACACATACTAGGGGGTTTCCTGAAAAGTACGATCATTACATATTTCTGGTTCCTAAACCTGCTCACTGAGCACAACTTACCGCTTAGTCAAAAACTTGGTGACTTAATTCTGCAAGACTGGCGCTTCCCGGGGAGCCCCCAAACACCCCAGCCTCGATGGCAGGTGACCCTGCTGTCCTGGAGAGCCCCCCCCAATCCATCTGACACCAGCAGAGAAAGCAGAACACAGAAGCCCTGGTTTTGTTGCCTGGATTCTCATTTTCGTGAGCTCATTGGCACGTGTAACTCTCAAAGGTCCAGATAGCATTTCAGAGTCAAGCAAGGTAGGAGTGCTCTGCAGTGTTTACCTGTAGTACTTGAATAGTTTCATGTGCTTTCTCTGTGCTGGGTGATGAATCAAGCCTCCGATTTAGTAATGGATTTTTAAAAATCATTTTTAAAGTTGCTTTGATACCCTTTAGAAGTCCAGTGTTGAATTAGGTGATTGTCCAATGCAAAGAAGCTGTTCTTTCCGTTTTTCCATTCATTTGTAACATCGATGTGAATGTTGAGCTTTGTTTTTGTTTTTGTTTTTTTTGAATGTCGAGTTTTGAACCACATTTATTTTAATGTAAATTTCTTAGCTGCATATAAAGAAGTATGGCTGTTTCCAGGACTGAAGGTATCTGAGAAGGCCACAATTAATTAGACTTTCTTCAGTGCAGAAGGAAAAGTTGTTTGAGGAGACAGGGCAGCTCTGCCATGTTAGACAAAACCATCGGTAACACAGTGCCCCCAGAAGTAGCCAGTGGTGATGAAGCAAGTGGTGCGAACAGGGTGTGAACTTAAGGGAAAGGAAAGCCCCTCACAGAAGCTGCGTTGGCCTGCTGAAGAACAGCTGATGAAGAGGTGAACACCTTAGAGGGAGTTACCCGCTCCACGCTGGCCAGCCAGTCGGACAGACGGTTTCCCCGGTGGTCCAGGTTTTGCCATTGGATATTGACCTGCCACAGTGTGCGCGCCCGTGTTCCAGCTCCCCGGTGCGCCTGCCCTCCACTCTGTAGCTGCAACACGAGCAAGGCTGGGCTGACAGACGTATCTTGCCACGTAGCTGTTCATTTGGCATAAGTATTTACTTTCAGATTTCTTTCTCTCATAAAATAGTACCACTTTGAAATATTGCATCCTTACCTCGTTTACTGTTCAAAGCAAGGTGCCCTGAGTGCTTGGCAGTTTACCCAAAGGCCAGACGTCGGTGCGAAAGACATTTGACTGTAGGTCTCCCAAACCCTGGAGCTCAAAGCCGCCATGCCGCCAGTGTAGCGCCTCTCCCTAGCACTCACTTCAGCCCGTGCCAGCTGACAGTCCCTGCAGAGGCTCTGCAGGAGACCAGGAAGAGGGTGAGCCCTGCCCTGTCCAAGGTACTGTCCTACCATAGTGACAGGAGGAGCTCCCAGGGGTAGGCCAGTGACCCACAAAGACCAGCTAATCAACTGAAGATGTGTGATACCCCCAGAATTGGCTTCTGGAGTCAGTGTCACTGCTAGACAGTTACATCTGTGTGTGTGTGTGTGTGTGTGTGTGTGTGTGTGTGTGCCTTTCATTTCTTTTTAAAGCTACAAGGAAGGTTCAGAGAAATTGTTTCCGTAACATCTTTTGGGTTGCCTTTCCTGTTTTTAGCCAGTAAGTAAGCCTTTTCCTGAAGCCAGTCTCCTTCCGCCAAGTGGTTTGACAAACTGCTTTTACAAACCAGGGTTTTTGTTTTTCTGCAGCATATGCTCAAAAATTTGTCTTCTGCCTTCCTGAATGAAATCTTCCTCAAGGGAATAGGAAAGATTAATTAGTGACCTTTCACTCTATTAAGCTATGAGGAATATGTTGCTACCAAAGGTGGAAACATTTACTTACAACTGCAGGTCTCTTAAATATGCACCACGAACCTTCAGAAGCACTTCCTTCCAAGGCTGGGTGACAGCTCGGAGTTTTCAGTACTTGAGGAGGGGTGGGGACTCTTCAGCTCACAGATGTGTGCAATGGATTCTCAAATTGGAAATGCATATCAAATCTGCAACCATAAAATCATGTTTTGTAAATTCAAATTATGTTTGTGTTAAGGTACTGTGACTACTGTTCAGACTTTGTTCAGAAATCCTTTTTATAGGCTTTCTTAGCAAAAATAAAATTCCGTATCTATGGGTAACATCTCAATCTTCTGTATATATGTTTTATTAATATGTAAATATCTAGATTTTTAAAAATTACTATGTTCTTTAAAAAAGAATTCCGCACCAGGCTAGTTGTGGAAGTGGTGAGTTACATTGTGCTGTGATATCAACTCCCAAGATGCTCTTTAAGTCCGTTCTGAAAGAACACAATAAATTACCGTAATTGAGTGTGCGTGTGTCTTGCCTGTGCCCGGTGTTCCCGTGTTGACGGAGTCAGTGCTGTTCATTCGTTAGGAGGTGTTTATTAATCCCCTCGTGACCTTTTGCAGTTACACCTCCTCACAAAGTTAATGTTGGAAACCGAGACGGGACTCTCCCGTCACCGCAGAGACCCTGGCCCCGGCTGGCAGTCAGATCGATGGCTGCGGCAGGTCCGTGGAGACACAGGCATTAAGTACTGAGATGCTGGAAGCCTAATTTTAAATGAATTAGGTGGCTTTATAATCTTCACTTAAAAGGCTAAATCCTGCTT
The DNA here is from genome assembly GCA_004027295.1 of Dolichotis patagonum. Lineage (NCBI taxonomy): Eukaryota > Metazoa > Chordata > Mammalia > Rodentia > Caviidae > Dolichotis > Dolichotis patagonum. The sequence continues at coordinate 8,839 of PVJX010025214.1, read as the reverse complement.
CTATGGAAACAACAGCAGACACAGATCAATCTTCTGTGATGCAAAGTGGCTGCTAACGGGCCACTTCTTTGTTCTCCTCCAACACAGGAGGGCGCTACTCCTCCCTGGCCGCCTCTCCTCCTCCCTCCCTGTACTGAGCGGGGCAAGCTGGCCTCCTTGGGGCTTCGTGCTGGAGGCTGCTGAGCTGGCTGGCACCTTGAGGAGTGGTGGACCTAGTACGGTGGGCAGTGGCTGCTGCGTAAGAACGCAGCTGGGGGTGGGGTGACCAGGCAAGTTGCTTCCAAAGAAAGGAAAGCTGTAGTACAGTCATGGCCTTACCTGCCTCACACTGGCAGCCTGGCCCTGGCCGTCCCCTCCTGTCGCATGCTTCCAGCTTTGTGGCTCCCCCTTTGTCCATGGAATTGCTTATAAAGGGTCCGTGCCTCTGGGGTGCCCCATTGGCGTACACTGGTAAGGATGGTTGCTTCACAGGTGGCCGTTCTAGCCCAGGGCAGGTGCCTGGAGCCAGGTTTGCCTCACAAGGCCGCACTGGAAGGGGAAGCACTGTTCCCCCTGAAATGACTACTCCCCCAGGCCTGGCCTTTCCGAGTGACGGGAGACGGAATGGGCTCATTTCCGGCCTGCCCCGATTTCAGCTTTACATCTGCTGCGCACCAGTGGGAACGCACCGTGACGGCTGAGGACAGCCGGGGTTGGGGTGCATGGGAAAAGGGTAAGAACTGAGCCAGGGGGTTCTGCTCCCGAAGCCCGCAGTGTGCAGAGTTAGAGCGCTTCATTGAGCCACTTTATTTTTGAGCCCTGTTGTTACTGTGGTTTAGCACATGCTATGCTGAGTGTTAGGCACCTCCACGTGTGTACAGGTCAGATTTTTCTTTATGTCTGGACTCAGACTGTGCCCACAGCTTTAATTTCTGTAGTTTTACCGTACGTTTAACCCGGGGCAGTGGAGGAAGGGTAAGTCTCTTCCACATTTTTAAGGCATCTTTTGGCTTTTCTCCTGTGTCCGGTATTTCAAACAAATTAAGACCTTGTCAGCACCTCCCTCCTCCTTCCCAGCCCTGGAATCTTTGAGTTGTTCATGTTCTAAGGCTGAATGTTACCGTAAGCAACAGTCGCAACCACATGGTCATGGCTCCTGCGGACTCCGGTCAGCGGCCAGTGTCCAGAGGTCAGCTAACATTGAAAGTATGCCGATGTCCCGTGCCTGCGGACTTCGTTGCTCTGCAGTTAGGGACAGGGCCGAGCAGCCACAGGTGGCTTGAGGATTGCTGAGGTGATGGGATCAGTCAGGACCAGCACACTCGAACAGTTAGGATGAAAATCACTGGGCAAACACAGAAACCTTAATGAATGCTCAGAGCGGCCACGGCTATTTGTCCATGTCACAGAGAGCACTGGTGGGCAGCAGGAGTGGAAGAAGGCGGCATGCTTCACATAAGGAACTACTTCTCCAAAGGACGATGCTGCCCAATGGCCCCCAGAGATGAGGTGGCACAGGGGTTGTTAATGGAGTCATTTCTGGTTTTCCTATCTAGTGGTTAGAAATGCATCACTTTTGGAGGATACTTAATTTGGTAACATATGGAGTAAGTGCCCTGTGTCATAATGTATTCATTCTGTCTCCCTCCATTGTTAGAATATGGCAGAAAGTACTTTCCTAGCAAGAGGTGCAATTGGTCCATCACTTCATTGAAACAATTTAGGATGCTCCATTTCCCTTGTAAAATTGACTTTCTCTCCATGTTCACATCGAGGGCCCTCCACCTTCAGATCCCCAGCTCAGGAGGGGGGTGAACGCAATCAAAAGTAAAGAGAGATGGCCGTGGCCAGGGCTGTATGTAATACACTGCCATCAGCTCGGTTCAGGAAAGTATTTAAAACGAATGATCTAAAGTAGATTAGTTTCAAAGTTTAGGTTTAAAATATTCCTCACTTTGTTAGTGAAGAGATCAAAATGTCCAAAAATAAAAAAATTATAAGGGCCTTTAAAGCTGGTGCATGCCTACAATCCCAGCTTTTTTGAGGCTACGGCAAAAAGATGGCTGTGAGTTCAAGGCCAGCCTGAACTAGGAAGCAAGACCCTGTCTCAAAAAACCAAGAAAAATAAAAACCAAACAAAAAAAAAAACACCCAAAAAACCAAAAAGACTTAATTATCAGTTTTGTGTTATCATATGTGTAAAGCATACTGGGTAACAGCCCATCTGAGCTGTCTCTAGTTAGTTTGTTCATTCATTCATTTATTTTACCGTATTTTGTGGCTGTGTCTGGACATCCTCCCAAACCTCATGCAGTCTTGGGTCGGGCTTTTTCAGAGGTTTCTGGACATAGAGCACATGATACTGGGATTAGGGGTGTGTGATTTCTAAAGTGGTTCACTGACTGTCTTGGCGTTGCTCCAGGTAGGATTAAGGGTGCCCTGCCTTAGGTGTGAGTGGTGCTCACCCTAAGGGCAGGCAGCCTGGATAAGATTTTAGGGACAGAAAGAAGGTCACTGGTTGTCACTTGTCCTTGTTTTTTGCTTGCTGCTTCCTGCCTTTTGCCTGCCCTGCTTTGCCATGAATGTTTCTCCTTTGCAAGGCCCCTCTGCCATGGCACCCTGCCTTGGAGCCAGCCAGCTATGAACTGAAACCTCTACAAACCGTGAGCCAGGTAACCCTTTCCTCCTTTAACTTTAGGTGTCAGGCATTGTGTCTCGGCACTGAATAAGGTAACTAAGACACTATGATTCCTTGAATGTTCTTTTAATGTCACTGATAATAAAATGGCAACAAACAATACATAGGGCTGGGGGTATAGCTCAGTAGTGGGGCTCTTGTCTAGTACATGTGAGGCCCTGAGTTCAATTTCCAGTACTGCAAAACAACAAATACATACACTTATATTTGCTTATAATATATGTGCATGGATTATAAACATATGTACACATATCTGTGTATATATGTGTATAATAAACATATGCACACATTTTTGTATATATGTGTATTATTTTTGGAGGACAATGATCAGTTTCATCCATTCTAAGTTACGAAATACAAAACAAGTTGATCTGTGTAAATGTCATGCCTGACCTAGAGAGACCCTCTCAGCAAACATGCCACCCTCCACAAACACAGACCCCACTAAAGGGCCATGCTGTCCTCAGCAAGCAGAAAACATGGCCGTAAAGAAATTCCAGGATAGGACATACAGTCTACCCAGTACCAGAAAGTCCTCTGCTATCTACACATCTGCCCTGACGTCCTGGGAATGTTGACCCAAACGTTCCACCCAGATTCCTTGGGATTATAATCCTATCTCCAAACCCTATAAAAGCTCAGCTTCTCCAGCCAACTCTGACATCGTTCACAATCTCAGCCTGGCTACACCTAGACAGAGTAAGTCCAGTCTTCTGCTCACATGAAGCCTATGGTCAGGCGTCTTCTCGTGCAGCACTAGTAACAGTAGATTCACAGCACTGACCTGAATCCTTCATATGGACTCCGGGAATGCAGCCAGTGTCTCTCTGGCCCATCAATTGTTCCTGTTTCTCCCTACTTATGAAAGGAGAGGGTGGGTGATACAGGAGAAAGGAAGTCCACGTGACCTCACTGAAGGACAGCGGAGGATGGCTGTGGGGCTCAGGACTGATGGAGTACCGGGCAGTGATGTGTCCCACGATCCCTTTCCTGATCTGACCCTCCAGGGCTTCCTGCACTGCTGGTGTCAAGGCAGCTTAGTGTGACCACTGGCGTGGCTCTCAGGTCTCCTGTAAGGGCTCAGGTACGTGGGCCGACAGGAGAGGGGGACTTACCTCCTGCACCTGAGTACTCTGAGACCCCAGTGCACTCGAAGGAGGATGAGCTTCCCGGGAACATTCCCACCAGGGCCTGCGGTCTTATGGCCTCGTAGATATGATCCCTGACATTATGGGGCTGAGAGTCCAGAGGAAAAAATAGAGAAAAGCTGGGTAACTCCAGAGGGCAGTAAGTGAGCAGAAAGAAGAAAAGCCCAAGACTTAACGGGCCCGGGCTAGTGAGAGAATACTAGTGACTCCCTCCTGATGAGGAGATTAGTGGCAAGCTGAGTTACAGAGGGTGAACGCTGCTTCACGTCTTGGTTGCCTCTAGGTAAAGACAAAGCCCTCAAGTTGTGATTCCCTCCTCTTTGGTATAGTTGTTCACGGACACAAACAGATCTTGTGTGCTGGTGTCTTCTCAAGGTTCTGCCATCTGTCCTGCCTGGTGACACTGTCCTGCCTGGCTCAGACAGAGCAGGGGCATGTTTTGTTCCCTCACTGCTGTGGTTCCAACCTCTGGTATAGGGTGCCATGCCCTGAATGCTCACGGAATGAACGAACACAGTGATGTCGAACCTGAGTGGTCCTTCCCCGAAGCTGACTTACCTATTTTCCTGGCCCTCCTCTGAGCTCTTACCTTATCGACTGAGGCTAACAGCCCCTCCCAGCAGAAACCGGGCTGTTGGCTTGGACGCTTCTCCCCTCCACCAGCCAAGCTGGTCACTGTGTCTCACTGACTCTCATCTTGCACCAGGAGTGCAGTTCTGCTCCTGGAAGTCATCCCAGAACCCAGTGTGGTCAGTCTCACTCTTCTGTCAGCCCCAGGAGACACCTGCGTGCACACACAAGGTCGGAGATGGTGCCCCTAAGTCTAAGCCTGCATTGAAGTGCCCAGGGAAGATGGAAAGGTGAACGGAGGGAAGCCTTTTCTCTGTGAGAACTTTATCTAGGGCGTTTGTATTTCCTTTCCACTAGCTAAAACCTGCTCCAGCGGCTGTACCTAGCAGTGAAGGAGGCTGGGTGGCTTTGTGCCTAGCTAAAATTTGATCTGTCTCTGAAAGGAGGGAGGGGAGAGTGGATACAGAAGACAGCTAGCTGTTGATAGCACAGATGCCATTTTAACTGGTGGGAAGAGGATGAATCGTTAGTCAGTAGTGTTTCGGGACTCTGGCTAATCATTTATAACACAATAGTCACATCTACACCAGTAAGAACTTGAAATGGATTGTAGACTTGCATGAAAGAGCTAAAACTATAAAACTCTTCGAAGAAAATACAGTGGTAAATCTTCATGCTCTTGAGTCATGTAACAGTCTCTCAAGTATGATATACACAGAAGCACAAGTTGACAAATCAAAAGAGCAAATTGGACATCCTGAAAAGGAAACACTTCTGTACTTTAAAAGATTCTAAGAAAGTGAATAACAACTCACAGAATGGGATAACATATTTATAAATCATGTATTTGATAAAGTTTTCCATCCAGAAGATAGATAACTTTTACAACTCAAAAATAAACAGACAAATAACTCAATTTAAATCATATATTTGATAAAGTTTTCCATCCAGAAGATAGATAACTTTTACAACTCAAAAATAAACAGACAAATAACTCAATTTAAAAATGTGCCAGGCTGGGGATTTAGCTCAGTGGCTTAAGCACCTGGCAGGTTTGAGGTCATGAGTTCAATCCCTGACACCAAAAAAAAAAAAAGAAGAAAAAAGCCAAAGATTTGAACAAACTTTTCTTCAGAAAATATGCACAAATGACTCATAGGACAAAAAGTTCACAAGCATCATTAGTCAGCAGAGAAGTGCAAATCAACTGATTTCACCTCACAACCAGGATGCTGTGATCAAAAAAGCAGACAAAGCCACGCAAGAGGCCAAGTTAGCAGGATGGAAGTTCCAGGTCCCCTTGGGCAAGTTAGTGAGACGCTGAATCAAAATGAAATGAAATAAAATAGAGGAGCTGGGACGTAGCTCAGTGATAGGATGCTTCCCTAGCCTACGGAATGCCCTGGGCTCAATATCCCCAGTACTGCAAAAATGAAACAAAAACAATGACAACAAATGCTGGCCGGACCGTGGGAAAATCAGAACCTTCCTCACTGCTGGTGGGAGTATAAAATAGTACAGATTTTTTGTTAACCGGTTTGGCAGTTTCTCAAAACACTAAACACAGCTACCAGATACTCCAGCAATGTTGGTGTATCCCAAGGGAACCATAAACGCACAGCCACACAAAGATTTGTGCACACGTGTTCATACCAACACTACTCATGACAGCCAAAAATCAGAAATAACTTCACGGCCTCTCCATTGGTGAACAGATAAAATGTGGGCTATCTCTGCGATGGAATACGATTTGGGGCAATAGAGGTTGATGGACTGATGCATGCTAAAGTCGATGAACTTTGAACTTACTATTCTGAGTGAAAGGAACACGTCACAAACTGACCACACGTCATGTGGATTCCGTTTGTGTAAAACGTCATAATAAACAACTCCAGGGAGAGGGGCAGGGTAAGTCCAGGTCGCCCGGGGCTGGGAGAACGAGCTGTGAGTACAGGCCAACTGCTGAGGGGTGCAAGTTTCTTTTCACATCGAAAACCGTTTCAAATTAATAATGGTGATTGTCGTGTGACTCTACAAATATATGTAGAAACATAGAACTGTACACTTTAACAGGGTGAGTTTTATGGTATAAAGCTGTTATAAAAATAATAATAAAATTTAGACCCTCCCCGCTCTTGAATGGCACACAATTCCAAATGTTTCAAGTCCAGTAAAATAAATTCATACTAGAAAAAAAATTAAAGTAACATTGCTATGAGCAGGAGGAGAGAGGTTTTTGTGAACATGAGGCCAAAGACAGAAATTATCAGGTAAAAATTACTTTATTTAGTAAAATTTTTAAATATGTCAAAAATTTACCAAATTAAACAGCAGTAAGAAAAATGTTTATAAAATAAATGTTTTAAAATGATAGTTAAGATAGTTATACTCCTGATTTCTTTGAGTTCACTGAAGAGAAAGATTTGTGCTGGTGGTGTTCGCATAAATGAATTCGGATGTCTTGGGCTCTGGGTGAATGATTTGGAGATGACAATGTGCAGTGTATGCACCATTGTTTCCCCTGATTGACCTGTTTTGAAATTTTGCTGTGTTTTTTTTTCTTCTCCTTTTTTCTCTTTTTATCTTTGAAATAAAATGGGTTTGGAAAAAAAATTTTTTTAAATAAGTGTTTTAAAAGATTATTTATATTTATTATCTGTTAACTCATAAGTGGCCAATGAAACATATGAAGTGCTAAAATTACACCAAGAAGTACAAGTTAAAATGATAATATGAAATATTTTAGGTATTCAACTGGCAAAATATTAAAACAAAGGGAGAGTCGATGGTTTCCTGTCACAAAGGTAACCATTTTACCCTCCTTAGAGGGTGCTACTTTGGTGCAGTATCCCTGCAAGCACCTTGGTAACATGAATCAAGATTACTTAGAACTTTGCAGGGCATTTGAATCAGCAGTTGTTATCTTTTCTTATACCATGGACTCAAATTCGCAACCTCACATTTGCCAGGCAGGCACCTGCGCCACTGAGCCGAATCCCTGGCCGGGAGTCAGCAGTGCTACCAGGAGGGGCTCATCTCAGAGAAGCAGCCAAAGGTCAGCCGAGATACCCCCACAATGCATTGCGAATAGCAGCAAAAGGGAAACAAGGCATAGCAAGTCAAATGAAAAACAGCCTCCAAGTGGAAGCCTGTGTGGCCAGTTTTGTTTTTTCGTACCAGGAATCGAACCCAGGGTAGGTGCTTACACCACAGAGCTAAATCCCAAGCCCCCATGTGGCCACTTTAGGTGATGTTCACAGAGATCCAGTCAATTAACTCAAAAAAGGCAGGTCACAAACAGTAGCACTTCAGATCCAGCCTTTGTTTCTCTCCTCTGCTCCTTTCTCTTTCCCTCGCCCCCTCCACCTGCTCCCCTCCTCTCTTCTCTTCTCCCTTCTCTCTTTCTTTTCTTTGGGTCTCTGCAGTACCAAAGCATGAACCCAGGGCCTTCACAGGAGCTGCACAGCACTTGGGCACCCCTTCCGTCCCCGCCCCACTGTGAGCAGGGTCTCATCTCAGTCAGTTGCCAGGCCAGGCTGGAAGTTTCAGACAGTGTCTCCCTGTGTACTTTAGGCTGGCCTTGCACTCAGGGCCTGCTGCCTCAGCCTCCCGTGCCGGGACTAAAACTTGCACCCCTACATTCCGCTTCCCTGTCTTCTTTCCTTCCTTCCTCTCTCTCTCTCTCTCTCTCTCTCTCTCTTTCCTCCTTTCTCCCTTTCTCTCTCTGTTTCCTTCTTTTGTTCCTTTCTATACATAAGCTTATAAAGGAAATCTGAGAAGACTTACACTGAACTATTGATAATTATTTCTAGACAGTGAGATTACGAATACTTTTACATTTTCTCCCTGTTGTTTACCTAACTTAGTTTTTTTGCTTTTTTTTTTTTATTGGTACCAGGGATTGAACTCAGGACCACTCGCTTGCAAGGCAGGTGCTTATGCTGCTGAGCTAAATCCCCAGCCCCTAACTTAGTTTTTTTGTAATGAACATGCCACTTGCACAATGAGAAGGTAAGTTGTTTCTAAATTTTTTTGATAATGTGGACTATTTAATGACACAGAAAGCTTCATCTATTTACTAAGTATGTTAAACTTGCTTGTATGTTTTTTTTTTTTAGTTTTAGAAACATTTTTTAGTTTTGATTTTTGAGACAGGGTCTTGCTAGGTAGTTCAGGCTGGCCTCAAACTCACAGCAGTGCTGCCTCAGCCTCTCAAGCGCTGGCATTGCAGGTGTGTGCCACCAGGCCCAGCTTAAAAACACCTTTGTTTTCATCAGAATAACTATACTTTCAATTGTAACAACAAATGCACATTAATTGTCCAAAGAATATATATGAACAGCCACCTACAGTTTTAAAAAATTATAGTGTATTAGTGAAACATCAGCCTGACCACATTATAAAAGAAATATTTATGCACAGGCATGCACAGGGGAAGAGCAGG